>KK120529.1:315442-368645 GCA_000611955.2 Stegodyphus mimosarum | reverse complement strand
ATATATATATATATATAAGTCAAAAAAGTGCTGAAAATTATTCTATTGCATTTTGTTCAGTTTGAGAATAGTTTCATAACTTCATTCTTTTCATTAATTCATGTATTTTAAAAACTTATCTGTATATTATTTTGGCGTATAAAATGGTTCTTTCGGAATTCCCACAACACTTTTTCGTTTCAAAATCCATCTTTATCTTTTAAATGGCAAGTAAGCAAAATTTGAAATATGAAAAAAAATAAAGAAACTGCTTTCGAAAACTCAGATTAAAGTAACAAAAAATGGGTTTTTCTGAAGAAATATCTTGTACACATCATTTAACTTCTGCTTATTCCTGAAACTTTGCTTAAACTGAAAAAAAAAATTCTGTTCAGTTTCATGTAATCTAAGATTAATAGACAAGAAAATAATTATCTGGTTCCCCCCCCCTCCCCATTACTTTTAAATCTCTACTCAAAGATTTCGGTGCTTTGTGATGTCAAACATTTCGATAAGATGAAATATTTTCAAGCAGCATGGCTAATATTAAGTATGAATTCATCTTCAAATGGAATTTTACAAGTCGCAATTGAAATCTTCTAAATATAGCCTCAGGTGAAATTTTGCAAATAACAGCTGAAAGTGCTTATTTGCTTGTAATAAAAAACTTAACGCCGGAAGAGTCACAGAAGCACATCTAGTTTCTAAAGAGGAAGTTATCTTAATATCGAATTACGTTTAAATTTGCAAAACAACCAACCACCTTTCCAGATGATGCTGGTCTTTTCAGGCGGTAGTCTGTTTACGAAACACGACTATCAATTATTCTTAATAGTAAGGTTTACGATCTTAGAAATATTGTTATTTTCAGTGGTAATACTTTATGGGAAGTAGTCGCCACGATAGGTTTCACTACGAAAGATTTGTATCTGAAGATTTTGTGTTTCCAGATTAATATTACAAGAAAATGCAATGAATCTTTCTGAAATGGCTACACTTAATTGCAAAGGAATTTAATCTTCTATGGAGGTAGTCGCTAGACAGAGGTCATATTCAATATCAATACTTAATATTTATGCCCGAAAAATAGTCATTTTCAGAGGTAGTTGTCCTAGGGAGGTGGTTTCTGTGAGAGGTAAGACGATTTACCAGAAGTTCTAGATGATTTAAATCTTCCGTTGAACACGTCGCCTTAAACAGATCAAATTTAATACTGATATTTATTTGAAAAATGTTGATCACTTTAAATTCTGTTTTAATCTGGTTAGAGGATTAATGAAAGCTGTTATACATAATATAGTACAGCATCTCAAGGCAAAGACCACCCTTCCCGTAGATGCCATTTTCTGAAAGTGAACACAGTATATCTTATGAACAATATTGAGCATTTTTGGCCCCCATCACCTCCCTAAGATGACCACTTTTAAAAGGGATCAGTATTTCAGATAACATCTCCTCTCTAAGGCGACCACCCGCAAAGGAAATTCAGGAATGTGACTGGTAGCTTTAGAGAAACTCATTTAGTGGAGGCAAACTCCCTAAGACGACCACTTCTAAAAGATAAAAGTATTTATGAGACCATAAGTATATATTGGTACTGAACATCACTAATCTAAGGCGATCACCCACAAAGAAACATTTTAGATGTGTGGCTGGTCGCCTTAGAGAGACCTTGCTGTGTGTGGGTGTATATATAATTATATATGTAAGTACCGATTACTATTATTGTTTCCGACAAAAGTTTTAACAAATAGAAGAGTATATATAGTGAACCGTCTCTAAGACGACCACCTACGTCTCCAGGTTGCTCTGTTGGGCTTAAAAGAGGTCATATTTAACGCTCATGTTTATTTATATTCTTAGAAATGCTGGTCGTTTTGGGGAAGCGGTGAACACGAGAGACTTCAGTGTATGCTTTTTAATTTTAAGCGTTCCTATTGGTTACAAAACTGAAATAACCTTAATCTCAGCAGTAGCAAACAAATAAATAAAATAAATATAAGTAAATAAATCATTTACAATAATCAGTAGATAACAAGAATACCGATGAAATTTGCTTTACTGATACCAGAATTTATTTTATTGTTTAGAAGAGATCTATTGATGTCAGTTAAGAAATTCGTATAAACTCAGATAAACCAACAGAAGAATTACACTAGGGAATTCATATAAACCCAGATAAACAAACAGAAGAATTACACTCTTTTGCAAAAAAAATCGAAGCACCATGAAGGAAGTGGTTGCTTTTGATGAAACTGAATATGTGTATAGCTCACACACAGATAATAAAATGATTAAAAAATCAAGGTTATAGTACCTGTTCGCGGCTCACAATCACCCATTGAGTGTTTAAATTAGTAGTTAGTCGAACCGCCCCTGGCGGCAATGCATGCTTGAATGCGTCCAAGCAAGGAGTGGTAGAGGTTCCTAATGTTATTCTGCGACACATTCTGCCAGGCATTCATCGGTTGTCGCTCCAAATCTGCGATATTTTGTGGTGCCCGAATCTGGCGGCCTACCATGTCCCAGACATGCTCGATTGGTGAAAGATCTGGTTACTTTGCTGGCCAAGGAGGAGTATTAACCGCACGGAGACAGTCCAGAGATATGTGAGCACTATGTGGCCTGGCATTATCTTGTTGGGAAATGGCCCCAGGATGACGTGCCATGAAGAGTATCCGCAGGATGAATGAAGCCGCAGGATGGTATCAATATATCTTTGAGCTGTTAAAGATGTACGGAGGATGACTAAAGATGACCTGCTGTTGCAAGAAATAGCGCCCCACACCATCACACCAGGGGTTATGGCTGAATGCCTTTGTGAAACTAAGGCTGATTGGGACAGCTGGCCCCGTCCTCTCCAAACACGAACACGGTGGTCATCTGCTTCAAGAGTGAAGCGGGATTCATCGCTGAACACTATACAATGCCAGTCTGATGGCAACCATGATGATGGGCTGCGACACCACTCCAGACGACTCCGCCGATGTTGTGGGGTCAAAGACAAACGTCTTAAAGGCCTCTGTGAGCGAAACTGCGCTGGACGGTGGCTGTGCGTTGAATAGTCGACAATGATACCGCTGGGACGGTTAGGGCCTGGCGAACAGTCATCCTATCTTGCCTCGCATTTGTGCTCCGTGGCCTTCCAGAGCCTTCATTTCTTCGACAATTTTCTTGTAGCAACCATTGCTGCCAACGTCTTTGCACAGCAGTGTCTGTATGCTGCAGGTGGCTGCCTATTGCTCGATATGACCAGCTTTACGCAATCCTACAATGCGACCGCGTTCGAAGTCGTTTAGTTGCCTGTAAGGTCTTCGATATCGTCGTAATGGCATCTTTAATTCCTTCTTTACGGAATTACAATGGCAGCAACAAAAAAAGACAACTTTTCCGCCTCTGTTACTGGTTTTATACTTTGCGAATTGCGCACTAGAAATGCGCGCTATGATAGCAATTCCTGTTCATTTACTTTGAAACTTTGATCATTTGCATGTTCGATCAAGATGTTTTTGCATACCAAATTTCGTCACGATCGCAAAAGTCCTTCTTGGTGCTTCGATGTTTTTGCAAAAGAGTGTATTTGGCATCCATTTCGATTGTATTGGTATCAACAGTATTGCTACCAGACCAGTAAAAGGAAAGTAAGAAATCCAGTAACAGTCAATATAAACCAATGCAAGCCAGTAGAAAGTTCTGACATTGATGTTGGTTGTATAGATGTCAGTTGATACCAGTAAGAAAAACCCACAGAGATCAATACAAACTAGTAAGATTCTGTAGAAATTGAAAGAATTCTATGGGTACCAGTACGAAGTTTTACCGATTTCTATGGGGCATTTTGATCCGTCAGGAAAAAACAGTAAAGACCAATAGAAACCAGTAAAAGTCAGTAAAACATCTATGGGTACCCATAGAAAGATTCTCTAGGACATCTTAATAGTCTGATTCTCTAGGACATCTTAATGGTCATATTCTAGTTATTGAAACATAAAATTAAAATCATCCTTCTTCTTAGAGAATTCATCTTGCATAAAAAAAGTTTGCGATCTTATATATACTTACATTTCAAAACTTTAAATTCTCTTCATGTTTTCTTTATAACTTTCATTCAGTTTCTATGACTACTAAAAATGGATCTAACTAGCGTGACTCTCCAAAGACCTTGATTCAACTTTACGTCATCTGATAATGAAAATGTGCTTGCAATCGTCTAGTTGGGCGCGGTTGAAGTGTATTGAAAATAGATGCCATTTTTCTATTTGAATAGAATTTTTATTCAGAGAAGATTAAAAATCTTGTTATATCTATAACCAGGGCCGGCGCCAGAACGTGTGCGGCCGCAGCGGGCGGCAGAATTAGGCAGCCGCAGAGTCTGTACTAGGCTGCAAAATGTCCACCGCTAACCCTGTTTATAGCATAAAGTAAATAATGATATTTTATATTCAGTTTTTATGGTGATGTGGAATTCTGTCAGCATCTACAATGAAATAGTTTAATATTATCCGTTTGTATAGACTGGGATTTATTATTTCTAGCTATTCTGCAGTAATTCTTTGATAGAATTTTCTTTGCAGATGTTTTAAGATTTTGCAAGTATCATTTTGCGTTGCCCATTTGAAATTCGATCTTTGAGAAGATTTAAGTTTTTTTTTTTTAATTTTCTGTTTATAAACAAGTACTTTAAATATATGTTCTGTGAATTAACAATTATAATGCTCAAAACTTTAATTCTAGCGATATTTAGAACTTTTCACAGAATTATTTTTTCTGTGCTTGTTACAGAATTTATAATTTGTTTCTGTTATTTAATTCTTTATAGTTAATGTAATACGATCGTTAGATAATTACCAAAATTATTTTTTCATTAAGATTCATTTCAAAATCATTTAGTGATATGCTCTAAAAATCTAAATTGTATCGAACTATTAGGACGTACTAACGGAATATAATTATTGCGACTCTATCATTTTCTTTATTGGATTGCATTTTTCGATATAATGAATATTTTTTAAATTTTCATTTTATTTCCGGGAAACGGACATTTAAATTTAATACCTTTAGTTAATTTTATGTTTACAAAATAAAATGCCTGTTTGGAAACATGGCTGCAACGACCTTGAATTTGCGAAACATAACATTATTCAGTTGCGGTTGCAGTGAAATAGTTTTCAGCTCTGTGGAAACATATCCTGAAGATTGTTTTGTAATGTAAAATTTTACTGCTTCCATCCAGCTGTTCAATCAGCACTCGCGGGTCAGTTCACGGAAGAGTCGTGGGAGTGATAAGGTTTCCTCAGAACTCCGATCAATATCTTCCGAGTACCTCGCAGACCTTTGCTTTGCTTTGCACTCAGTCGCGCATTTGCGCTATTGCAACGAGGACAGTCATTTAGTTCTCCTAATATATGCGCATTTACGAAACGACAGTGATCGTGTGCAACTTTAAAGCTCTGCTCTTCCGTTTTATTATCTTGGTTAGACTAGTTTTATAATGTTGAACTTTCTGTTCTTCATTTTGTTTATTTTCATTATTTCATTTTGTTTATTTTCATGCTTTCCGTCATCGTGTTCATTTATTGTACCACCTTGAATTGATCATTCTGTCTGAAAATGCAAAATTAAAATTTTGTTCACGTATCGTTTTAACGTAGGACTACATTCCTCAATGATGATCTCAGGGAGAAAAAAAAATTAAGACGCAAAACATGTTTTAGTTGAACGCTTATATCTCAATAACCCCCCAAAGCTATACTTTTCGTTTATGTCTTCTTTGATAGTTAAAGGAGACCATTAAAAATATAAAGACAGTTTTGAAAATTGGAATTTGTGGTTTGAGTCATTCTAGAGTCATCAATGTAGGCAAAAATACGCAATACTTTGATGACATCACAAGTGCTCGCGCACGATAAAGATTACAACAGCGTGCAGTTCTATGTTGAGTCCACGGCGAGCGGTACTGATTTTGTTTGTACAAAAATAAATATAAAATATAGAGGGGGGGTTAAGATGTGCTAGAAATGCAGCGCAAGAGACAAGCAAAAAAATTAAAGAAAGATATATTGAAAGAAGATAATAAAGAATATTTAGCTGTAAAAAGGAAAGAACGCAACAACCAATGTTATGAAAATAATAAGAAAGAAAATTTTTTTTTAAAAATCTGAAAGCTTTCAGGTTTTATATTACGCCCAAAAGAGCGTGTTTTTAACGTTCTGTGGGTTACCTTTATTTATTAAATATCATGTTCTTCGCACTTAAACCATAAAATTCAGTTCAAGAGCAATATTGCAAAATAATTGTAAAATGACCATATCTTTAGAATTTTCGATACACAGTCTCGCGCGCTGGAGATAAAAATGTGTAGGTTCCCCCCCCCCGTATAGTGTTGCTATTGCTTGCTTTGAAATCGTTGAGTTTGTTAATCAAGAATTCGTTAAAATGTTACAAAATAGGAAATCGGTAATAAAACAAATTTCAAATCCCAAATTAGAGCTTCCAGACGCCCATATTCGGTGGAGGATTACGTTATTCAAAATTTAATGGTTCTAGGTACCGCTGTTTTATCACAATACATGCATTTATGCAGTTATGAAACATACATACATTTATCCAGACTCTTCATTATTTAATTTCTTTAATATAATGCAGAGGGATGATATTTGGTGGCAACAGTTTAAAAAGGGAACCGACATTTACAGCGAACCAACGCAAAATGCCAAAACTAAATTAATCGCCCTTCTGAGCTAACGCCCTTGGGCTAAAAATATAACAAAAGAAAACTTAAGCAATAAAATAAAAATTAATGAACATTAGAAATCGTAGGAGCCACTCCTACGCACTAAACTAAGCAGCCATTTTGGAAGAAATGTAACAGGCAGCCTTCCGTCAATATTTTTTTTTAATAACGAAGATATAAAATTTAGAGAACTGAATTTAAAATTCAGTATTTTAAAAGAAAATTATAAATTTGATAACCGACATATTCAGAACCAACAGTATGTTTTGAAGAAAAATACATAAAAATCAATGAAAACTGTGTCTAAGTTATTGAAGAATGCAGCTCAAAGGAAAATTTAGACAGCTATCAGATAGAACAGTTTATTTCTCTCTAAAATTTAAACGAAGGGTAGATTTTTTTTTCCAATGCCAACTAAAAAATGAGTTAAAAAAAAGCAAACAGAAAAACAGCAGAAAAATACATGAAGTAAAGCCATTCCTTTGTAAGGTTTATCCTAAGTTTACAACAGTTACTTTAAGTTTGTCACACTTTCCTGTACCCTAATTTCAGCTTACAATTTCCTACCAGAATGTATTTTCAGAAACGCGATTAATGCAAATGAGTAAGAGTAGTATTTAAGTCGATGTTTCACTGACTTCGTTAGAGAGCCAGAGTTTCTGACTAGCGCGCGTTTGCCTTTGGGCTACGTCTCTCTCTAAGCTATTACTACGCTCGTCCGTACTTCAGGCCCCTGATAGCGTCGCCTACTTAATTTAGATTTAGGTGCCTTAGAATCATGATAGCTTACGCTAATCTTTTTAGTTAAGCATTAGTTAAGGTTTAATTCTTATTACTTTAAATTGAAGCCCAAGTGAAGGCTTTGCTGTACGCTCTGAGATAGGAGCCGGGTGTGTTGATCCTTATTTTGAGAAATAAAGGGTAATTAACCCTTCTTGTGTCTTAGGTCTCTGTTCACACAAAGCGATTATTCGCTTATCGATGTAAGAGGTTCGCCGCATTTAACTGTAAAATAAAAGAGTGGAATCCCACACCTTCTTAAAACGACTACCTCTAAAAGTAACCACAGTTTCTCAGAACGTAACACTAATTAAATAATGGTATCGAATAATCATATCGGGATAATTATGTTTTCTCTGCTTAGTGAAACATCGCTAAGACAGTAACTGTGTTTTCAAACGAATCTGTTTTCTGTTGAGATGATCGCTTTATACTATACGACTATCAAATATTTTTAATATTGTTATTTAATTCTCTGAAATGCTGGTCTTTTCAGGGTAAATGATATTGGAGAAAATGCTTTCGTGAAAAGTTTCTGTCTATGTGATACTTCTTTTTTTAGCCCAAAGGGGCAATTTGTCCAGAACGGCTATTAATTTCGTTTTGGCATTATGCGTCGTGCACTATAAAACGGCGTTTCACTTTTAAAATTGTTGCCATCAAATATTAGAGCCCTGCATTATATTTAAAGAAATACAATAAGGAAGAATCTGCATGAATGTATGCATGTTTCTCCCATTGTGAAAATCAAAGGTACCTAGAAATATTAGATTTTGAATAACGTAATTCTCCACACGAATATGGGCTCTGGATTAGGAATTTGGAATATGTTTTAATATCTATTTCATATTTTGTAAAACTTTAAAGAATTTTTTACTAACAATCTCAACGATTTCAAAGCGAGCAATAGCAACACTGTACGGGGGTTGGTGTTATCTTCACAGCGCGAGACTGTGTATCGGAAATTCTAAAGATATGCTCTTTTTAAATATTTTGTGGTATTGCTGTTGAATTGAATTTTATGGTTTAAGTGAAAAGAACATGATATTTAATAAATAAAGGTAACACACAAAACGTTGATAAAAACGTCCCTTTGGGCGTAATATAAAATCTGAAAGCTTTCAGATTTTTTTTTCTTTTTTTTAAATCTAAATAAATAAATTATTCTTTTGGTACTTCAGAGAATCGCCTTTCATTTTGGCAACTATATTCAGTCGTCTTGTCCTCGATCATTTTTTAATTATGATGAAATTTCTTTCTAAGACGCTTACCTGTGGTATAGTTTTAGAGAAGACTCTGGTCATCTGTTTTGATCGCCGTAGATGAGGGGTTCTCAATCGGTGGTACACGTACCACTGATGGTACGCAAGAGAAAAATTGCAAAGAAGCAAAGTATTTTCAACTATTAAATTCAAAAATTAAAACTCCAGTATCTTGATTGAGGTTTTTCAATAACACTCGTTAATTTATGCGATCTGAGCTTTATTCAAGAGTGGTGGTGGTGGTAGTAGTACTTTGTAGTTGGTTGTACAAAAGGGTTTTCAATTTTTGTTTAGACGGCACGCGTTCGTCAAAAGGTTGAGAACCGCTGCCGTAGATGATTTCAGTGCCAAAGTTTATTTACTTTATCAGAAATAATGGTCATCTTCCAGTTATAGTCTCTATGAGAAGTTTTATTACGGTTGTCTTTTTTGTGTTGATTATATCTCACAGATACTTCTAAAATGCATAAAACAATTTATTCCAACGATTTAACGTTTAATTTATATTTTTACGACTATGAAAATTTCAAAATTTGTCTCACCTCGAAAGATAATATACTTTTTTCTCATTATTCGAATCTAATCGTTTCTTTGTTCAAACTGATTTTTTTATTTGTTTTTGTAAAAATATATTCTTCCCAATATAATGAAAATATTAAAAATATCCCATGAGTAATTAGAATTTTTAAGTATAGGAACTATAAATTATTCTAGTAAGTATAATAAATTATTGTAGTTACGAATATAGATCATTGTATCCATTACATTTATGTTATTATTGAATATAATAATTGAAATAAAATAGTGCTAAATAGAGGAAATTTAATTCTGTTAAAATTTAAACAGTAAGAAAAAAGTTTAAATTATACTTTAATTAGTGATTTTTTAAAAGAGGGTCATAATAAAGAGAAAGATGACAGGCAGACAGACAGACCGAATGTGGGACACATGTGTGACAGAGTTTAAGTTAATAAACTGAAACTGGCACAACAAACTAAAATAAAATTTTAAAAATTTACCTAAAATGACAAATAATAATTTTCTATTGCCAAATAATAATTTTGTTATGATAATTATTCTCATCTGAAGTATGATCAAGATAAAAGATGATATTCTCTTAGCAGTATATTTTAGGAATAACATAACAAGCGTACCTATTCTTTCATTTATAATTGGCTTATTTTAAACTAGTGAGTCGAGAAATGCGCAGCGTATTCTCGCAATGGAAAAATGTTCCTTTCTTTAGCGATGTTTGTTCAGTATGCAAGCATCAAGTGTATATTAAAGGCTTTATTCCTGGCTGTGTGTTTTTAGTGCATTGATATCTCTATCACGTCATAGCAAAAGTTATTTTTGTTCTTCGAAATATAAAGAATTAGTTTCGGAGCCGAAAATAGCTGGAAAATTTTAAGATTTAAAACTTTCACTGACTGCTTTTCCATATTAATAGATCCCCTTTTAGCATTTTCATTTTAGTTCTGGCAACTAGTCGATGGCACGTGCAAGCTTTCTTGAGCGCTGCAAATTCCATAACGCCTGTTCTCACGCTTCTGCTTACCAAATATAACGCTGGTAGAATTATGCTTCGATTGGTTAAGACTTTCTTAAATAAACTATCTGAGGTGGAATTCTTTGATTGATATACTTAAAATGAAATATTTTGAGGAGAATATTTCTTTTTACTTCCTTGTACGAAGTAAAAAGGAAGTATTGTAATCGCGAAAAATTTCGGGTACCATTTTTCAACGAAAATATCCATTTTGACCGCTATCGAATGCAATTTAACGATGTTTTTGCGTGACATGTGTACTTAAGAACAGAATAAAGGACTATTTTCCCCCAAAAAAAATATAAAACTGATTTAAAATGGATCCTAAAGAGATTTCTTCGTGGCGTAAATGCGTACGTACGTAGGTATGCATGTATGTATCTCTTATAATTCAAAAACGAGTAGCCTCAGACAGTTGAAATTTTGTACATAGGACTGCTTTAACATGTAGACGTGCACCTCCTACTTTGATTGCAATCGGCCGCACCAAAAGTATATAAATATATGTAAATATATATCCGCTCGGCTCAGTGAGCTCAGCTTTTTCTTCTTATATGTTTGTAAATTGTGCATTTTTTGCTTTAAAATTGATTAAATTATGTTGTTCTTATCTTCCGGTTAAGGTTTTTATGCCTTTAGTTAACCTGCATGTTCTAGTTGCTGAATTATCAACAATTTAAAAGTTGTTTTAGTGCAGCTAAACCTAATTTGTTTGTCATAGCAGACATATTTCTTTACATTTGAAACTTAGCAGAATAGTGGGTTTGTTGCCAACCTAGAAAAATTAAGCTTCGCATCAACAAAGTAAGTTATTAAATTATCCCATATATTGACTCAGTATAGCGTCCACAACAAATTAAGTCAATTTCTAGGCCTTCAGCGTCTTTTTGCCGAGTAAGACCAAAAGTAAACTTTCAGTTTTATGCACCGGAAAATCTGCTTTCTTGCTCACTGGCCGAATTGCTTGTATTTGCGTAGAAACAGTCCTTTTTATTGTAAAAATATTTTTTTAAAAATTGTTTTAACTGTATTCGGTATTTTTTGTTTTTCTATATCTTTCAATTTTTATTATAAATATTTTGAGTTTTTATGCATTTTTGCATTGTCGCGATTTGAGAACTGAATTGATTGAATGAGAAACATATCTCTAATG
The DNA here is from genome assembly GCA_000611955.2 of Stegodyphus mimosarum. NCBI lineage: Eukaryota > Metazoa > Arthropoda > Arachnida > Araneae > Eresidae > Stegodyphus > Stegodyphus mimosarum. The sequence continues at coordinate 357,189 of KK120529.1, read as the reverse complement.
AAATTCGAGGAAATAAGTTTATATGAAATGCACCAAAAATGCGTATAATTTAATATTCCGTTCAAGGAAGTCATGTGTTATCCACATCAGATACTTTTTTATTGACTCAACTTTCAGTTCATTTCGATTGCTTCAAAAATATTAAGGTTTGAATAACTTATTACGCGAAGCTCTCAATAGCTATCTAAGGTAGGACAGAAACTTTTCTAGAAATTTTTTAAATCTTTGTTTTCAGTTCTAGTAGTAGCCTGGTACTTTACAACAGGAACGTTAAGGTCGTTTTTTAATTCTTCTAACTTGCCTAGTAGCCATGATAATAACTGCTGCTGATAAAGGTTGAGTTTCTTAGTTTGTAAAATCTCCTAATCCTCACGAGTACATGGACCAGGCAGAAGTGAGAGAAGCTGACAACCCAAATGCATTGGTTTTGGACACTGTCTTTTGTATAGTGTTCCCGTCATCCTTTACTCAATACCAGAAAATGCGAAGGAACGTCATGACGGTAGGAATATGGGTTCCTTCCTTTCTCTATGAAGATCCTAAATTAGCTTCACTCTTTAAAACCACTCTTTCGATTCTGAAGTGAAGAGCATTTATGCAAGCTGAATCTTTTTTTTTCCAGATATCTGAAATCGATATTTCTCAATTATTTCGTCGAACAATGGTTCTATTATTTCACTTTTTCCTGCTACGTCGTGGAACGTTCATAAACCGAGACACAGAACAAACAATCTACCTGTTGGAAAAAGAAGAAACCTGTTGGAAAAAGAAGAAAAGTGTACGCTATGTTACGTAAAAGAATCCACAGCATATATAATTAATATATAATTAATAATTTATGAAATTAATATATAATTAATAATATATAGTAATATAATTGAAACGAACGTATAACTTAAAAAAATTTGAATGCATTGCAATAAATAAAGAAAATAGATTAATGAATCTTTTATGAAAAACATTATATTTTACGCCCACAATTTCAGTCGACTGAATGATCGACCAAGCAAAGGCTAAATATAGAAGTTTATCTTTTATGACTTTTCCCAGTTTTAAGCTTAAGAAAAAAGGCGAAAAAGTTTGTAGTTTTAAATAAAACTTCAATTTAGTACATTTTAATAATTAATAATTAATTAATAAGAATGTAATTTACTACTGATAATCAACAATTTAATTTATAACATTGTTAATTACTGCTGTACTTTTTATTGCTCCCGGTAAACAAGAGTGTTATATTTATAATAATTTAGCAGAAAGCGGGACGGAAAAGGCTACGAAACCTGAAATTAATTATGTTGTCAGAAATTAGGACGAGACAAAAAAAAAATGTTCAGTACAAATGCTAAGAATAAAATAATACTAAAAATACTTTTTTTAATAAATCTTGAAAATTAAAAACTAAAATATAATTAAAATTTAATAGATAATCACGATTTCACAGCATAAACAGCTTTCATAATGAATATCATACGTGTAAACAAAAGGTAATAGTAATTCCTGTCTTTTACACTAGGTTTCAGCGTCTTAAAATGAAAAATGAGGGGCCTGAAGGCCGCCCCATTCAAAGAATTCCTAAGAACGCTTTCTTTTCCTCTCGTTAGAAATTCTTCGCGCTATTGCACTCCTTTAACCCACTTCATTTCGACCTTATTTCCAGATGCCCATTCTGCATACTGTTCTCTTCAGCTACGTCTGCCTCGTCTACGTAAAGGTCAAGATTTACCCAGGGTTCTCTTCCGAAATTCTATCACGACACCGTTGTGGGGGGGGGGACTTGTAGAGAGAAAGTACGTTGCACGTGAGGTAAAGTGCAGAGGAAAGGTTTGTAGATAGCAAAATGCATGCACGTAAGGAAAACCACGCAATCCTCATGCCCCATATTAGTAGCACCTTCAGCTTTAGACATGAACAAACCCCCACCGAAAGAACTTAACGGTGGTGGAGAGTGAACCCTAAGCCAGTTTAATGTTCAGTACCTTCATACCTCGCTTAATGAGCACCTCCCATAATGAACAAAAGGAAATGTAAAAAAGACTTTCTTAACGAGCGATGTTTCGCAGAACGGTGAGGACATTTTGACGTCACATGCAGGATCCTGCTTGCATTTCGGTTAGAAGCTTTAGCCCAGTAGTTCCCAAACTTACAATTTTCACAGACCCTTTCTTATAAAACAAATCTGGCAATGAAAACGCAAGTGAAATAACTCCATTTAAATGAATATGTGTAATAGAAAAATTACAAATTTAACTTTAATGTTTTGAATGGTACACGGTGAAGTAAAAATAAAATATAAATAAAAATTTTGATATTTACAGTAGTGTTTATTGAAGCTATATAACTTTTAAAATGCAAAAAACATATATGTGCAAGATATAATAAAATACGATGGCTGCTTTGAGAAATAATTGGCAACCTCAAAATTGACCATGTCTCTGTAGCCTTTTGTCAGATGTTCCTTAAGCTTCGTTGACTCGTCTGACAAATTTTATTGCACTGAAAGGCACAATGGTAAAGTACTATATCCTGGTAAATGAATAATGCCATATTTAAAATATTCAGCACTATGTTGCTTTTTTTCCCCCTTCGGCTCATTCTTACCATTATCTGCAAAAAAGGGTATAATTTGTTTTATTTTTAACATGACAAAAAATTGCTTCCACTTTATTTATTACTCTTTATTTTAACTTTCGTAACAATGATTATCTTGGGAATTAAACTCCGGGGTCCTGCGACAGACTGACCATTTGTCCAGCCAAAAATGCACAAGCACCCTGTAGCCCACTGTCTAGAAAGCAGATATTAGGACACTGCCGGCCATAGCTCTCTATGGGCTGTTTGTGCTGCCATGTTCAGTTTTAGTCTTAACAATGAAAATGGGTAGCAATTATTTTATTTTACATTAGATCATTCACGGATCGCTGACATTGTCCACGTATCTCCATATTAATTTTAATTTGTCACAGATCCCTCAGCAGTCATAAGGATCCCCGAGGGTCCGTAGGAACCATTTTGGGATCCACTGCTTTGCGATCCTCTGCTGAACAGTCACTTTGGGATTCACTGCCGAACGCGACTCTGAGGGATTTCTACAAGTGTCTGTGTAATCTGTAATAAAAGAGATTATGTTTTTGGCCAATATTATGGGGCTAGAGGTGGATATGGTAAAGACATCGATGAACTAATGGAAGAGCATAGTCAGTAGCTGTTCATCGAAAAGTTTATGGGTTTGCATTTTGTGTCACAGCAAGCAGTTGTGGAGGCAATTTCGTCAGGGAAGGAGGAGCAGGCCCGGCCCTATGTGGCGGCAAAACCAATTGAACTAGACAACAACAACAACAACAAAAGTATATTCCGCGATGCGAAAAGTGCTTTTTAGAGGTAAGTTTATTATTGTTTGTTGTAACTGCACTTTTAATATTCAAAGTTCATGTAAATAGTTTTTCAACCGGATTGGCTTTTTATGTAGTTATGTTTAATTGCGATTTTCTGGGTAACTGTTAAATGGATTTCAATGCAACCTTTTGCTATATTTATTAAGTTTGAAATTTTAAAGAAGTTTCTGGTGGTTGTTCCGAAGTATATCCGAAACGTATAACATTTTTTTTTAATCCCCATACTTTGACCCAAGGCATCTCGGGTTAATATTTACCATTCTTTAGAAGAAAACCTGTATGTTTTTGGTTTTGAGTGTTCGATTAACCTTATCCAATTAACTCTTTGTTTTAGGATATCTGACGGAGGAAAAGACTGTCTGGAAGTAATTATAAAAAGAAGAAGTTGATGAAGCAAACCTAGCTTCAAAAGTAATAAAGGCTGTTGCGTAGTTACTATCAAAACTATGAGTTTTTTTAAAATAAAGCTCAATTTCGTAGATGCCTCATAGTTTCTTAGGAATGACATCATAAAGATTTCGAGATTTCGACGTATCGTATGTGAGCAGCGTTATGTCAGGCTCAGATTCGTAGAATTCTATAAAGGCTATTACTGTTTCAATTCTTTTTCTTTCATTCTTTTTTTTTAATTAAGGAAAATTGTTGACTAGATCATGAGATGGAAAATGCTACTGTGTATTTCTGAAAAGTTTTACTCATCTGTTTTGTTTGGAGGCAACAGATTTTACGTTTAATATTCCATACACGTTTAATTTTCCGTGATATTTTCAAGGGGGCAAGAAATAGACAGAGAGAACAGGGAAAAAAAAAGAAAGCAGAGATGGAAAAGAAAAAGGTATTCAACGAAGGCCAGAAATTTTTCTAGTAGCAATGTAATATATTGATAATAGAACGAAACCTCCCTAAGATCATTCCCCCCCCCTACTAAGTTTCATCATCTCAAACTCATGCACGATCTTAAAACAGCTGAGGGGTCTGATTTTTTTTTCGTTCGCCAAAATGAAAAGTTTTTAGCACAAAGGAATGTTAGCCCAGAAGGGCTTTTAATCTCGAAATGGCATTTTGCGTCGAGTTACTAAAGGCGTTGAATCACTCTCCAAATTTTTGCCACCAAACATTATCGCCTTGTATTATAGTTAAAGAAATTAAATTATGTAAAATCTGCATGAATGTATATATGTTTCTCGCATTGTGAAAAAACAACGGCATCTAGATCTATCAACTTTTGAATAATATAGTCCTCCACCTGAACATGAGCACCTGGAAGCCCGAATTTTGAATTTCGAATTTGTTTTATTATGCACAGTAAAACCGCACTTGACGCGGGGGTTACGTTCCATCAAAGTAGAGCGTTATACGAAATAGCGTTAAATGAAGTCCCCTCATCATGTAAATAATGACGGGGGTGAGGGGAAAATGAGTATAAAATAAAATTAAAAAAAATATTCAAGTATTTTGTTATTTGAGTTCATTAAATATGTTTTTATAACAATACAAAATAAAAACTCCTTTCTTACAAATATTGAAAGAACAAACAAATATAAAGAAATTAATAAAATTTTAAGTCGCCATTTATATTTTAGATCATTCAGATTTTTCTGCATTTCCAATTTTCTATTTTCTATCAAGAAGGCATCTAATGTCATTTGCGCTCCGTAAGAAGTTGTCGATAAGGGGACAAAGCGTCTTTGACACCCCATTTTGCCTTTGAACTCCTATCAAAATCTGCGTCATTTTCAATAAATAATTCCATAATTTCCGTTATGGAAGCTAAACTAATTTTTAGGTAAGCCATTGAAGGTTCTTTTTGATTTTCTTCAGAATCCCTATTTTTAATATTTGTTCTTGACCCTCTAATTTCTTGAGCTCATCTCTAGAAAGACTTTCTGCTGTTTCTTGCAAAATATCTTCGAGATCTTCCATATTTACTTCATCTAAACCTATTTGTTTTTCTAATTCCACTGTTTCGTTCATATTATAACAGGATCTCTAGCGTCATCGTCCTTCTTTAGATCTGGCCAAATGTTTTTCCACACTCCTTTCAAACATTTTCCCGTTATTCATTCTCATAAAGATTTATGTTTTCTATAGCATCTATGATATTATATTTCCTCCAAAAATCTCTTATTGATTGTTTATCATCTCCGTCTATTTTTTCAAACATTTGTCTAAATGTTCGCCGCAGGTAATAAGTTTTAAAATCTAATATAAACCCTTGATCCATCGGTTGGATAAATGCAGTTGTGTTAGGTGGCAAAGAAACCACTTCGACTGGAATGCATGTTATTAAATCAGATAAATTCGTTAGGTGGCTTGAAGCATTGACCATTAAAAGTAACGCTTTTGGTTCAAGTTTTTTTTTATTTCGCAATAGTATTTAACAAGCGGGTAAAAATGTTCAGTGAACCAGTTCTGGAAAATTTTCATAGTTATCCGCGACTTTTTATTAGACTCCCAAATGACAGGTAAAGTTGATTTTGATATTGCTTTGATCGCTTTTGGTTTTTTGGAATGATAAACAAGAAGTGGCTTTAATTTGAAGTCTCCAATGGAATTAGCAGCTAGGAGAAGTGTTTAGCGATCTTTCGCAGCTTTAAATCCTGATGCTGATTTTTCTTCACGAGATAGAAATGTGTGTTTTGGCAGTTTTTTTGCAAAATATCCCATTCGGGAGGATAGTTTCCTGGTTCAATAATTACTCTTAATGTCGCTGAGAATTCAGCCGCCGCTTTTATATATCCACTTGCTGCTTTTCCAGTAATCTATATATTATGAAGATTACTTCGACGTGTCTATTAAACCATCCTCGGCATGCAGTTTCAGTTTCTAAAGCGGATTATTCTACTTGCAGAGGGTTTTGTAGTTGTAGTTGCTGATGACACTATTTTATCTTTATTCTTGAGAATTGACCTTATCGTTGAAGTTGACAAGTTCAAGGCAGCACCGGTTTGACACTCACGTTCACAACTATCTAATCTTCTAAGCACTTGCATTTTAGTTTCTAGCAAAATGCTTTTCCTTGTCGTCTTATTTTCGTGTTTCTTATTATCACCCGTACTAAAAACTAAACATTATAATATTTATCACTATATTAATTATTACATTACATAAATTTATACTTAACAATAACAGCAACAAATGTTTGAAATAATAAGAAATACGTTTGTAACAACTACAGAGAAGAAGTATGCAGATAAATTACTTTCGATTTCGGGGAAGCCCAATGCTGCACGCAGTTTTCAGGAAATCCCACTATTCCAATAAAAACGCGTTAAACCAAAACGGCGCTAAACGGACCAGCGTTAAGCGAGGTCTTACTGTATTTCATATTTTGTAAAACTCTAAAACGAATTTTTATTAAAAAACTCAACGATTTCAAAGCGAGCAGCGGCAACACTGTACGGAATAAAGCATTTTTATCTCCAGCGCAAGAGACTATCCATCGGACATTCTAAAGATATGCTGTTTTTAAATATTTTTAGCCCAAATGCTTCCGAAACATGTATATGTGTGTAAATGAAAGAAACGCCCTTTGGGCGTATTATAAAAAAAGAGATTTTAAGTTTCATTTACTAAATAATTATCACAATCGATTTACTAAACATTTATCATAAGCATGCATAAACGGTAATAATAATGACCAAAAGGAAGAAATTCCAATTTATATTAATGTTTGGTCTAAATTCTAAGGGCTGGTATCTGCAGGAAATTTTGGTTGATTCAAACTTCGTAATTCAAACTTTTTTGAGAACTGAATATTACATGTTGAACCATTAAAGGACTTACTCAAATTAAAAATAAATTACGAAAACTTTCTAAGTGAAACATACAAATGAGAATAAATAATAGCAACTTATATTATCTTTCTTTTTTTATTAAATTTTTCTTCCATGTAGTTAGGAAAAGTACTTATTTTGTATGCTAGTAATTATAAAGTTCTTTATTTCTTACTGCAGCTTTCAGATACATCTCGCAGTGCTTCGATTTCAGAAACTTTCAGATACAATATCTTTTGGCCTTTAGATTTCGGAAATTATCTTTATCACGAATTATAGATGCTCATCGATCAGGCCTTTTTTTAGATTTATCGATTAAACTGCAAAAAGGAAAACCATTCACATATTAATGCTTTCTCAAACAGAGCGATCGTTTGCCAAAAATCAAAACTCAGGGTATTTTATCACTCGACAAGTACAAAAACAGTTTAATCAAATCTATATTTTCAGATCTTTGAATGAGATTTATAAGGTTAAGCTTTTAAATTTTACATTGGACTGTCTCTCTTGCAATTAGGTTTTTATAAGTAAACTTTTTCCCTTCTTTTTTCCCTTTTATTGTTATTCTTAAATGAAAGATTTGAGAGTTTCAAGCTGTTCGAAAATCTTTTAAGATTCAGATTTGAACTGGAAATCGACAAAATTTATGATTCCTTCCTCTTTACTTTTTCCCTTAGATTGCTGCCATTTCAGAATAGCAAATAAATAAAGTTCTACAATAGATAGATATCCGTCTGTTCCTCTTTTTTGGAAAACGACAATTCTCTCCTTTTTTATCTCTAAATTACCGTGATATCAGTTCTGCTTAAGCTAAATATAGTTGCGACCTCTTTCTATTGCGAAAGTAATGTTTTCAGTTCTTTAAATGTTTTCCAATCCGCTTGACTAAAGCCCTGAAGATAGGTATTTTATCACAGAAAGTTTTATAGATATTTTCTTCATTCTTCTACCTCCCTCCCCGCGCCAGCTTCGAAATCGAACACATTTCTAATGGATAACTTGCTATTTCTGAGTGCTTTTAAATTAGGTACTGAAATTTCTTCGTATAGTACAATTTCTGTACAGACCAATTGTGTTCAGTATACTACAGATTAATTGGGTCTGTTTTTTTTTTAAGTTGCAACATTAGAGAAAATATTCTTTTGGAACAACGCTGATGAACAGAGCGTAATTAGGGCTGACTGTGAAAATATATAGAGAAATCTCTTGTGGTGATCGCCTTCCACAAGATGATAACTAGTGAAAGTGGCCAGTATTTTTGAGAACATAAATAATATCGACAATAAAAATTATTTTCCTGAGCCCCATCCCCATCTTCTATTAGAAAAGGCGAAGCGAAAATAAAAAAAAAAAGCATCTGCGGCGTAGACATACTCAGGCTTGCCATAATCCCGAAGCATAGGAGATAAATTAAAATTAGCTCCATTTGGCTTTTTATCATTCTTATGGTGATATTTATTTCGAGCGGCATTCGATTCTGGAATGAGTTCAATAAAACTGAAATTGTCTTCTGTTTCTTCTCTTACGTACGTTTCCACCCAAATATGGGCATCTGGAAGCCCGAATTTGTGATTTGTTTTATTATCTATTTCATATTTCGTCAGACATTAAAGAACTTTTGATTAACAATTCAACGATTTCAAAAGAAGCAATGGCAACACTGTAAGAAAAAAAAATTATCTCCAGTACCTGTGTATCAGAAATTCTATAGATATGCTCATTTTAAAATTATTTTGCGATATTGCTGTTGAATTGAATTTTACGGTTTAAATGCGAAGAACATGATATTTAATAGTAACACACGAAATGTTAAAAAACTCCTCTTTGCACTGATTTAAAATCTGAAACATTTCAGATTTTTATTATCATTATTATTATTAGTTCCTGAGGGACTATTGCTTTCGTTTTGCGATTTTGTGTCGAATCACTCTGAATGTCCGTTTCATTTTCATATTGTTGCCACCAAATATTATCGTCCTGTATTACATTTGAAGAAATTGAATAATAAAGATATCTGCATATATGTATGTTTCTCGCATTGTGATAAAACAGCGGTACAGCCATCAAATTTTGAATGACGTAATCCTACTGCGAATAAGGGCACCTGGAAGCCCAAATTTAGAATTTGTTTTATTATCGATTTCACATTTGTAAAACTTTAACGAATTTTTGATTAAAAAACTCAAGGATTTCAAAGGGAGCAATGGCAGCGCTGTACAGAATTTTTTTTTTATCTCCAGCGCGTGAGACTGTGTTTCGGAAATTTTAAAGATATGCTCAATTTAAAATTATTTTGCGATACTGCTCGTGAGCTGAACTTTATGGTTTAAGTGCGAAGAACATGATATTTAATAAATAAAGGTAACACACAAAATGTTAAAAAAGCGCCCCTTTGGAAGTAATTTAAAATCTGAAACCTCTCAGATTTTTTTTTTATTATCATTATTATTATTTGTTTTTGTCTGCCCCCAGAAAGACAGCCTCTAAATTAGACTGCGAGGAGCAATTATCAGAATGCGCGGAATGTCTTAGTTTATAGCTCAAGCTTTAAATCATAAATAGATTTAATTATAAAAAGTGGTGAAATAAAATTAATCTTTAATAAATTTTAATGAACCTCTTATGAAACTAATTCTTTATCAAAGTTTTTCAGCAAGTTTAATGGTTTATACAATAGTTGCTCTGTATTACATTTGTTAAATTTTATAAAATTTAATTATTATCGTAAGTTAAAATCAATATTGTTAAGAAATGCCCAGTTGTGGTAAGATAGCTTCCCCACAAACCGGGTTTAGGGTTGCCAGAAAGTGACAAGAAAAAATAACAGGGTTTCCAGATTTGGAGCGAAATCACCCATTTGGCCACATTTGGCGGCAGAATTGGCGATATGCCATAGACGGAGCGAGAACATTCTAGAACGAATTCTTACCGGCTTTCCCCAGAATGTTCACGAAGGCAGGTCAAAAGCTGTAGAAACCCTACCTGTACTCGGAGTAGCAGTACATGACGAGTTTTATCGTGAAAAGTAACTTGAGTGTGTTCAGTTCAGTAGTAGTGCTTTGCGTTCAGAGATTAGCTTCAGAGTGATCAATCGAGTCGGGAGTTGTACTTTAGTGCTTTGCCGTGAAGCTGTCTTCACTGTTATAGCCTGAAGAATGTGTTGCTGATTGTTTCAGCGTGTTTATCGTAGTTTTTCGACGTCTGTAACATGTCTTTGGAACTGTCCCGTGTAATACTGATGGATAAATCGTGTTTTGATTCTTCTTCAAGTGTTGTCATCAGTCATTAAAAAGTAACAATTCACGAACCCGTAGAACGCAACAATATAATTAGAATTCAATAAATATAATTTAATTTGTAAGCTCTATTAAATTTAATAAAAATAGTGGTCATTAAATAAAATTTATCGTAAATATCATAACGAATTAAAAAAAAAATTATAGTCTATAAATGATGCACTTAGTGTATTAGTGATATAGTGCAAAACTTACTAAACTAATCTTAATTAAATGTAACATAATTGCTATTTATTGATTACTGTTATTTTACTAGCGTAATTTACCTTATATTAGAAAAAGCGAAGAGAAAAAAAATATGCGTAGCGTCGACGCATTCGGCTTATTAATGTTTATTAATGTTTAACAATATTTCTACCTGAAACATTGCGTAAAGCGAAGTTTTCGTTTAACTTTCGCTAACTTAACTTGATTTGTTTTGTTAATTTTACTGCTCATTCTATCAGGACTTAGTGTTCTGTGCATCATTTTTGGAAACATAAATACAGTCTATAGTCGGGTTCTTATCCTCAAGTTCTAAGTCCTGAACTGGAACAGTGAGCTGATGTAATGTAAGTTTTGTTCTGATGTACTGCTGGGCTGGATAGTAACTGCACGTGAAGGGATTTGAAATCCTCTTTTATTAACTCACTATTATCTACAACTTCCCAACTCGGGAGAGATACAGAAAGTAAAAGACCGCACTTGGGTCGAACTTAACAATCAAATAAATTTAAATACTAAACCTAAAATAGAAATTAAATCAAAGTTTGCTCACAGAGCGATTCGCGGAGATTGGCCTCTACCTAAAAGGGTGCGTAGCAAGATATACTAATACTAACGCACTTCAAATTGTTTTACAATGCAATTACGTGGCAAGCACTATGGCTTATAAATTTAAACTGCTAGCTGGTCAGACGAACGTTGAGCGGCGTGACCGTGATCTGAGGCTAAGCTCTCTCACAATAAGAGGTTTCTACCTCTGGCTTAAATAGTACTTCGCTGTACTTCAAAATTAGCATAAGCTGAAAACGCGCGCTTCTTCTGACGGGAAGTTGAAGCAGAGAGGAGATAGACAGATTTAAATTCAAATAAAACTTGGTTAGTTTAACTAAAACCTTACAATTCTTGCTCAAACGTTTGAGCCATGTTGTAAAATAAAACAATAAAATAATTGATCCATATTCGTTTAATCGTTATGTAATACTATTAGTTGTTAATTACTTAATTTCGTTTAGTCTCAGTAACAAATGTCAAAATGTGGATATATATACAAATTGAAAAGTTGAATATATTCTCTACTTTTTAATTCTCCAATTCCCATTTCCATGCAATTCAAACCATAGAGAATTTTACGCGTTCGCTTATTCGTTTGAATAGAGGATCGGGAGCTTACAAATAGATGACTAAAATCATTTAGAACAGAAGAAATCGTGTAGAGCAGCAGTTCTCAACCGGTGGTACGCTAGAAAAAATAGGTGGTACTCAAAGAAAAAAAAACTTTTTGAGTATTAAATTTAAAAATTAAACAGGGTTAAGTCTCAGAATACTGGTTAATTCTCAGAATGATATTGCTTGGAATAAATGCATTGCCGTCGGCTTAAAGAGGAAACACATTCCGGTGTTATTTCTCAAATAAAGAAAGTCGCACCTGAAACTAAATTCTGTCACTGCCGTTTCATCGTGAAGCTTTAGTAGCCAAAAAAGTCTCCAAAAATATAAACATTGTTTTGAATCAAGCTGTGAAAATTGTTAATTTTATTAAAAGCTGAGCTTTAAGTTCAAGAATATTTACGGTTTTATGTCATTAGATGGGCAGTGAATACAAAACGCTTTTGTTACATTCCGAAGTAAGGTGATTATCCAAAGGCAAAGTTTTAAATCGTCTTTTTGAACTTCGATCAGAAATTCAAATTTTCCTCTGTGATTCAAAATTTGAATTGAAACATTGTTTGTTTAGTGGATTATCTTTGGCGCATTTAACATATTTAGCTGATATTTTTGGAGAGTTAAATGACCTAAATTTAGGATTACAAGGACAAAGTGTTAATTAATTTACCGTTAGAGGTACAACAAATGCAACGATAAAAAATTCGAGCTAATAATCAAAGAATTGGATAATAATAATATTTTCAGCTTTTTTGCACTTTTAGAAAGTTTTCTAACCGAGAATAATTTGAAAATAAAAGAAGAATTAGCATTTGACATTAAAAATTATTGTTTTTCATTGATACAACATGCATTTTCCCGAAGATTATAAGAAAGAAAATTGGGTTAGAAATCCATTTTATTTAAATAAATTTTCTGTGACTGAAGTCTAACCAAAGATTTCAAAAATAACACGCTCGTTAACTTTTGGCTGAACCGAAAAAATGAATTTAAAGGCATTTCAAATAAAGCAATTAAATTTTTATTCCCTTTTTGTACAACCTATTTATGTGGACAAGGATTTTCTTCCATATTATATCTGGAAAAAAAAAGTACAGAATTATTAAAAATGGATCGTAATTTACAGGTAAAGCTAATTGAAATATGACCAGACATAAAGAAATTAATCTCTTTTAAACAGGCTCAAATTTCACATAAATTTTAGAATTAAAGTATTATAACTTAAGTTTTCATAATTAAAATGAGAATCAAAATTTAATCTAATATTTTTTATATGTGCATATTGAATACAAATATGAAATAGGTTGTGCAAATGGCAAAGTATATTTTCTTTAGTATTTCTACTGGGAAACTGAAAAATAATCATTGTAAAATGTAGTGGTGGTATTCAAGTTTATAAATTTTTGTTAGTCAAAAGGTTGAAAACCGCTTTTTTAGAGCACTTTCACAGCAACTGAAATTCAATGCTTTTTTTAGCAAATATTTCTTCCTTTTAATTCATATTCATAATTATTAATTTTAACTATATTTGAAAAAATTATAAGCACACCATTGATTAATTAGCAATGCCCCTCATATTTTACCCTTTTTTTTAAACAGCAGGCAAGAATAATTTGGACGTTAATGTCACAGAGAGATGTGCAGAGAAAAGATTTTGTTTTTCTAAGAATAATATTTGCATAATAAATGCAAATATTTCTAATACACCTGCCGTCGCTATAATTACCGCTCCATTACCGGTGCAAAAAGCTTCCAAATGATGATAGTACGTTAAATCACATTCGTTATAACGAAAATCCGTTTTAACTTTTTTATTTATTTATTTTTTTCTGTAGGATGCGAATAGTCGTTATAACACGCGTTTATTGTAATTAGAATTTAATAAAAGTAAATTCCAAAAGTAGATTCAATTAATTTCGAGTGCGGAGAAATTCAAATCACTAAAAAGCTGTTCACTGAATCATCGTCTGGAGAGGTTCCGCTGAATCCGTTGCCAAAGCAATGAGAATGGCATTTCTGGAGCAAGGAATAAACGGAGAAAAAAGTAATTAAAAAAAAAGCGAGCGTTAGCCCAGAGGAAAAGAAAACATAATAAAAATCGGTTTGTACTGTGGAGGCAATAAATAAACAGACGAGAACAATATGCCGCCTCTCTTGTAACCTAGCGACAAGCTGCATGATAATGTCATTTTCCTCTCGTATGATCACGTGATGTTCCATTTAGAGCGTGCGTAGCGTGTCACGCGTAAGTTCGTAAAGGTTGCGCGAATCATGGGATGAACGAATTTTTCTTTTTTCTTTCGTTTTACACTTTTATAAATGGGTTATTTTCTACTCGGAATTTCAAAGAGCTACACGAAGTGCTATCGAGACATTAGGTATTTTTGAAGCAGCAGACACCAAAAATGAGCAATGCCCTCGCCGGGACTCGAAACTGGACCTCTCGAATACGTGCCGAGTGTGCTAACCATTACACCACCAAGACATACAGAAAGGAGGTATAAAATACCTTATACACATGATTATTTTCATTTACTTATTTATGTTTTACTTATTTGCATTTCTTGCATCGGACGTGACCTGTTATGACCATAAGGTCGGGCTGCGCCCACATCTGGTACCTTACATACTCCCCCTTTTAAAGGGCAAATGGGGATTAGGGGACTCAATCGCCAAATCCTGGTGGTAAAGAATCATCATCCATCACCTTTTAGTTCGGAAGCCACTGTAGAGACATTAGGTTATTTTGAAGCATGATTCATGAAAATTGATCAAAGCCCTCGCCAGGACTCGAACCTGAACCTCTCGAGTGTGCTACCGTTACATCACGAAAGCATGCAGAAAGGAGATAGAAAATACTTTATAGTGTGACTTCATCTAAGAAAATACTTTATAGTGTGACTTCATCTAAATAATTAAGGATTTATTTGTACTATTTGCAATAAATTTAAACATGGTAATTTTTGATTTTTACATACAAACAGGGAAAAAGGAGCACTATTTGAACCACGTATGAGCTTTAGCATTGTATGTGATACCTGGTAGATCAAATGGTTAGAAACGCTAGAAAACATAATATTAGAAATTAACAATAGTCAAGGTAAATCCTGTCAATATCTGTATGCTGACAGGAAAAGTAACTCCTGGCATTAACATTTAATCAAATTTATCCTTTGTAATAAAATAATAAATAAAAAAAAATCTGGTGTGTACACCGCATGACTTTCTTGTACGGAATATTAAATTATACGCATTTTGCATTTCATTAAAACTTATTGGATTGAATTAAATCTACTTCGTCGATAGCGTATAAACCACAATAAAAGAAATGCACTTTAAGAATTCACTGTATTTGTTTACCATAGCGACACTCTGGCACTAGGTTCACTTAACAGCGATACGTCTCATTCATTTTATAACTCAGAATACACAAAAAATATGTATATCATCCGAAGAATTATCTAATCGTTGCCACATGTTCTATTCAAATAGTGTGATAAATCTAAAACGATGTATAAAAGAAATTAAACAAACAAACATAAAAAAAGAAATAGTTTTTCACACAAGATTCAGTATTTCTCATTCAATTAATTCAGTTCTCACTTCGCTACAAGGCAAAAATACATAAAAACTCAAACTATCTATATTAAAAATTAGGAAGTAAATCTTAAGTACTTATTTCCTCGAATAAATTCCAGAATTGATTAAGCATGATTTAATTCACAATAATAAAAGAAGGCATTATCTTTGGTTCTCTAGATTGGCAACAAATTTACTATTCTGGTAAGTTTCAAATGTAAACAAATATGTTAGTTAAGGCCAAAATAATTAGGCTTAGCCGCACTTAACTTTAAATTGTTCATAATTCTGTAGTTATAACATGCAGGTTAACTAAAAGCATAAAAACCTTAACCGGAAGATAAGAACAACATAATTTAATCATTTTTAAGCAAAAAATGTACAATTTACAAACATATAAGAATAAAGAAACTGAGCTTACGGAGCCGAGTAACAGACTGGGTATATATATATATATTGGTTCTGCCAATTGCAATCAAAAAGAGAGGCGCACATCTACATGCTATAGCAGTCCTACATACAAAATTTCAACGTTCTGAGGCTACTCGTTTTTGAGTTATGCGGGATACATACGTACGTACTTACATACAGACCCCACGAAAAAAATCTCTTCAGAATCCATTTTAAATCAGTTTTATAATTTTTTAAGAGGAAAAAGAGTCGTAAATGCGTCCTTACGTACGGATGTGACGCAAAAACATCATTAAATTGCATTCGATGGCGGTCGAAACGGATATTTTCGTTGAAACCCAAAATTTACCCGAAATTTGTTATACCCGAAATTTTTCGCGATTACAGTACTTCCTTTTTACTTCGTACATGAAGTAACAGGAATGTTTTGCAGCAAAGAGAATGTTATATGCTTATATTTTCGATCATAAATAAGTGAACATGTTTAGTCATCCAATATTAGACAACATTTAGAATGATTTTGAAATATATGATCTTAAAATATTTAGAATGCTCTTTCTATTGTTGAAAGGATAGCATTTTGTTTATACCTCCCTAGCCATATGAGATTATGGGAGCTCTCGGAACCAAGTTTTACTTCGATATCGACGAATTATTAAATATGCCGGATTGTGTGTCAAAACAATGTGGGGGGAAAGCAATTAGTAAATGCAGTTTAACCTATTGCTGGAACAAAAAGCTTTAAACGACGTTCCGCATAGTAACTCTGCAAACATGTTTAATAATTAAAACGGCTTAGATCAAAACTACATAATTTATTATTCTTAGCCAATTTGTATTTTAGAACAGGGATGGGCATCCTTCCCCCCCCTCCCGGCCGGGTTGAGCAGAATGCCCCATGAGAACTGCTTTTCCCATTTTTCAAGCCGGCGGAAATTGATTATTTTATTGCTTTTCTTAGAAAGAGAGGAAGTACGGCTTGGTTACTGGCAATTTGCAGTTTCGCCAAAAGTAGGATCTGTTCCTATTGGTCATCAGATGATTCATGTACATGCTGTTTCATTTCTGAATAAGTTTTTGGGGTGAAATGTTCTTTTCCCCAGCTCCTTTCTCTGATCAATCTTTATATATATCATATTATATATATTTATTATTTCTCTGATTAATCTTTATAATCAACAGTATTCATATTTCATTGTTTCATTCCTTAATAAAAGTTACTAGATATGATAGAACTGTATTCTTTGGCGGATGTACAATGCTCTTTAGCATATATAGCTACGCTCAGCTTAGGCTAGCCGCTAGCACAGTAATGTGTATGCATGTATACGCACGTATAACTGTAACAATAAATGCTAACTCATGCTGCTGAATTCGGTACAGTAGTTCGAATTCGGTAGTACTGAATTTGATAGTTTGTGTACGCAGTATAGAATTTGGTAGTTTGCGTATATAGTATAGAATTCAGTAGTTTGTGGTTAAGAAAGAGATGAAAATGTCGGATTTCATAACGGGCTGGATTAAGCAATTAAAAGAACGGCTTTTGGTCTTCGGGCCGGCTTTTGACTACCCTTATTTTAGAAACTATTGTACTGCTGTTGTATACAGACTTCAAATACCCTATATCTTACCCGCCTAACCGGTGTAGTGGTTAGGGATACTGATTGCCGTACTGATGGCCTGGGTTCGAATCTCGAATGGATGTTTGCGAATGTATAATGCCTTTGCGGTAAGGGGACGCTCAAAATATTCGGCAGATACTTTCGAGAGGCTAGTGGTAAGGGTGGAAATTCTCGGAAGCTTGCCTCGCAACGCCAAATATATACTCACGGGAATGCACAGGTGTCGGCCTTGCTTCAAACTGTATCTGTACCTTCATCTAAAGCCATTATTCAGGAAAATGTGAAGATTCATTACTTTTCCATTACTTTGTGGTTAGCATGCTACGTAAATTTCACAAAAATTATTTAAAATGCTACGGGAGCTTTGCATTAAGTAATATTAGTTAAATCTTCTTCCTCCTCATTCTCCACTTTTGTCACCAGCAGACTTTACCACAAATGTTTCATCTTTGCCTTCCTTAATCGATTCAAGAAATTTAATCTTCAAATATGACTACACAACTGTTTGAAGGACTGCATTATTTGGCTACGGCAAAGCGCTCTAAGGTTATTTGTTAAAGGGAAGAGACAGTGGAGAACTTTCTAAAGAAGTCTAACGTTTTAGACTAATCCTTAAAAGATAAGAGGATAATGGGAAAGAAACTTTCATTCTAGAGTTGTATCAACAGATTATAACACCTCACGTAAATCTAAAAAAAGTACCACAAAAACAAAACGCTTTTTCTCGCTTTCAGTACACTCAAATCTTTAATTTTCTGCTCTTCTTTAATTTCAGACTCGGTGCCGTTCTTCTGTACTTGTAAAATTTTATCTGAGGCAAGTATTTTACTTGCCACAGCCTCAGTGCCAATCTTCTGTACTTGTAAATAGGGCTAAGTACAATCTCAAAGGATTACACAACAATAAAAATTATGTTGCTTCTTCAAAACAATGAATTCCAAATGAAACAGTCGTATTCATGCACACAGACGAGATTGTCGTGGAAAGATAGGGCTGAGGGCTTTAGTATTTTATATTCCCCCATACTGCCCAACCGGGATAGTAGTTAGCGACGCCGACTGCCGTATCGAAGGGGACGGGTTCAGATCCCGGAGAAGGCATGGATGTTTGTAAATGTAGAGTATCTGTGCGGCATGGGGTACTTTAAATATGTGGCTAGTCCTCTCGAGAGATTGGTGATAGGGAAAGCTGGTGGGAGACCCTGAAAGAGGAGTGGGAGACCCTCCAACCCGTCCCTCCCCCCGCCGGGGAGCTATCTTTCAAAACTAGGGGGCGGAATTGAGCAAAGTCGTACTGTCACCTGTATGATGCTCAAGGCCCTTACCAAAGACAGGTGCACTCTTTGCACTCTTTGCCACGGTGAATTTCGTGAGCTTGTTCTGATATTACCATCAGGAAAGTGAATTAAATCACAACAGCAATAACAATATTTCACCATGCTCCCTTTGATCTTGTTTAATACACTTTTTGTAACATTCGAACCATTTCTTTTTTCTGTTTTCAAAATTTATTTGCGCGGAATATATTTATAAAGAAGATATATATAAGATATTTATAAAGAAGAATGTCTGGGGATTTGGTGACGGTAATGGATGACATCATACAATAGAAATCATGAATCATCTGAATAGAAATCTTTTCTAATCAGCGTGGGATTATAAGATTTTTATGGTAATGAATAATATTTATTCTGAATATCCTGCATTGAATGTTAAGTTATAAGGTATTTCTCCCGCCTTCATAGCATGCCTTCGTGCTGTAATGGCAAGGACACTTGTCACGTATTCGAGAGGTCTGTGGTTCGAGTCCTGGCCAGGGCATTGCGCATTTTTTCACTTTCCTTATAAAAAAATCTAATGTTTCTACAGACTACTCTGCATTGCCTTGAAAACTTATTTAATATCTTTACTGCATGCAGTTAACACATTTTATAGGTGCATTTAATTTTAACATAGCAGAAAGATACAGAAATTTTTCTTTTGTATTATCTCTGTCCTGTCTGTAAGATGGTAAAATGATGTTCTATGTAAGATGGCTTAATATGGTTTGAAAGAAAACCACCGCCATCGAAATATTCTAACTGTTCATTTGAAAATAGCTTTATAAAAACAATGAAATTTCCCATTTAGTTACCTTTAAAATCACTTTGAATACGTATTTAGTTGTTTAGGGTATGTATTTTTCTATTTTTTTTTAAATTACTAGTAACTGTATGTAGGTTTTTGATTCTGTAACAAAATTACTTGGCAAAAGTCCTAAGAACTTCCTCGACCTTATATAACAAATTCATAGAAACTCTTATCACTATAAAGAATCATGTCTGAAAGTAATTTATTCTGTAGGTAAACATTTTATCCTCACGCCGAAGAAAATGCGGGTGGGAATAGGAAGGAAAAAAGTGACTTATCTTCAGAAGTAGAGTCGAGAACGATTACATCAGGCAGGATATGATAAGAATACCTTATCTTTAACAAAGCTGCTTGTATTTCGGGTTTTTCGTAATTTTTATTCGTAACCATGTTCGAATGCATTCTGGAGTTTTCGTAGCAGGGAATTCTGTTTGTTTGGCGGTAAGAATATGAAATCTATTTCGGTACATACGAATAATGGGAAGGAAAAAATTCTTTCTAAGTATTCTATTTATGGAGTAATGAAAAGTCTTTACACCTCTTACGTGCATTATTTCTTTTACCTGTATAATACCCCTTAAAATAAATGATGTGTGTTGTTGGGACATTTATTGCTGTTGCTGTATATCTTTGGTTTAAACTGTAGAGTTTAACGTGTTTAGCTATCATTCACAGTGTCTAAACACTTGGTACACGTTAACCGACTTATCGCTAAGTCTAAAATAACAACTGAAACTTGGGAATGGTGTCAAAGACGCTTTGCGTATCACGTGAGCGCGATGATCTCCATTAGTGGCTGCGACTGGTTTCACTATCATCTGGGGAACTTAACAACATAAATGCATCAACTTTAAAGGGCATATATATATATAATATAATATCGCATATATATATTATAGAAACACAAACATTTTTTATATAGAACTATATAATCATTCCAAGCATTTTCGTGCATTATGCCGCTGAAAATTGGTTAATAAATACGCATAAACATAGAAATTTATAACTAATTTTTCACAAAGACCAAAAAATTGAAATTCATAATTAATAAATTTCAATAGATCCTTTAAATGTAGAATAAGAATTCTAAAAACGTTAAAGGGAAATTAAAATAAACCATCACAAGAAAAACCAAAAATAAATAAAGTAAAAAAAAATCGACCCAATTACAACTCTTCTTTTATTAGATCCTTGCTTTTACAAAATCCTTACTTTTCTGTATACAGAATTAGCTGGTGAACCATTTCAATATATTTTTCAATCTTAACAGCTCACCCGAAAACTCTGGTCTTCCCTAAAGCAAGGAAAATAAAGAAAATACAAAGTAAAATCATAACGGAAGATTTTCCTTGAATTTCAGATGAACCTTTGCAAAATTTGAAAGCTTACTCAGAATACGTAGAAAAAAGTAGTGAAAATATCAAATACCTTCAGTGAATAAATATCTTGAGTGTGAATTCAGTGAATAATGACCTGAGTTAAAAAAGATTTTCAGAACATAAATTCACTTAAGAGATATCTTCTAATTAGATTTAGACCCTAAAAAGCTGCTAATTTTAAACACAAACAAGAAATAGCATTTGCCGAAGAATTAACAGCTATCTTGTAATGAGGGCCAGCGGTAAACATTTGCCGCACGATGCAATCTCTGCGGGTACTATTCTGTTTTCGGCACCTCTCTAAATTCTGCTGCAAAGAACCTTCTCTGAGTTCTAAAAATTTTGTCATTTCAACATTTTGCTGCTGGTTACTTTTCTAAAGTCTAAAAATTTTTTGCCTGGAGCGACCGTATCGGTTGCACTAGTCTGCTTCTAATCGCTGCTTATTTCCTGATAATTCAGATGTAACAAATCGCGTGCCTTCGTACCTGTAGACACTCTGAAATACTCTGAAAACAAATCGAATAAATATACACATTCGTGTGCAAAATCAACAGAACTTGCACATTATGTCGAACTTCTGAAAACTAATGGCTAATTTTTAATAAAATTTGGCATGACTATGCATGTATAACAGAGAAAGAGATGTACAGTTCAAAAGTTATTTTGCCATCCAACCAGGATAGTGGTTAGCGGCGCTGACTGTTATACTGAAGAACCTGGGTTCGAATGCCGGAGAAGGCATGAATGTTTGTAAATGATAGTGTCTGTGCGGCATAGCACCACTCCAAATATGCAGGAAGCCGGAAGTCCTGTCGAGAGGCTGGTGGTAGGGAAACAGGGGGAAACCCTCGGACCCGTACTCTCGGGGTGCTATCTATCAAAATCGTGAGCAAAGTCCTACTGTCACTTGTATGGTGCTCAAGGCTCTTACCAACGACAGGCGCAATCTTGCACTCCTCGCCACGATGAATTTCGTGGGCTTGTTCTGATGTTATTGTTAGACAAGTGAGATAAGGCACAACAACAATAAAAAGCCATTTTATGTATGCGTGATTA
Source organism: Stegodyphus mimosarum (assembly GCA_000611955.2). Taxonomy (NCBI): domain Eukaryota; kingdom Metazoa; phylum Arthropoda; class Arachnida; order Araneae; family Eresidae; genus Stegodyphus; species Stegodyphus mimosarum. The sequence goes on along the minus strand of KK120529.1, from coordinate 335,178 downwards.
TCAGTGAAGCTCACAGTACAGGGATGTCCAAAATCCACATTGTGATATCGAACTGAAAATGATTGTAATATGGGTTATGGTCTCCTGTCACAGGCAAACAGGTCGCTCTGCGTGGTGGCATACTGGACAAAAGACAGTTGAGGAGTCCCTGTGGCAGCCGATTCTACTCCTGCAGAAAGCCAGTTTTCAACTTCGGGATGGTTCTCGGAACGAATGGCAAGATAAAATTGTAACCCCAAAAGCATTCCGGTCATGTTTTATAGGGTTAAAGTCAGAAGATTTGGCTGGTCAATCCATGCATCGAATAGCCTCACGTTCCAGGTAATCGTCGACCAGCTGAGTTATATGTGGACGAGCTTTGTCATCTATTAGCAAGAACTCAGGACCAACTGCGCCACTGAAACATCAAATATGGAACTCTAAGATCTCCTCTATGTACCTCATAGCAGTCTGGGAGCCTTTTTCAAATATATGTAGCGGAATGCGTCGTATAATGAATATATGCAGTCGTGGTTTGGATGGGCATTATATTGACTGCTTATTTATGAATATATGCCGTCCAACATAATGCCTCCCCCCCAAACCACGACATTATAATTACACTTTTTCTCCATCATTATAATTATGCTTTTTCTCGATGAGGGAAGAATGGTATCGTGTTCCAGGCCTCTCCTGATACAGGTAAGACGGGAGTCGGTGTCCAGGCTGAATCTCGCCTCATCTGTTAACAGCAAAGTGCTCCACTGAAGTCTGTCCAAGGCGCGTATTGTCTGCACCATGCAAAATGCGCTTTCTTGTGTACTGCAGTGAGCGGGATGTAAACAACGGGTCTGCTGGCATATAGCCTTATCCCATGGAGCCTTCCGGCAACTGTAGACTATGAAACTTAGGTGAGAGCTGTAAACAATCTTGTGTCGCCGCACTGGAAGCGCCAAATAACGATCCTCTTTCGTTGTTGTGGATCTTGGTCAAGCCGGTCCAGTTATCTCGATATTGATCCAATTTTTTGAAACTGTTTCCAAAAGTTGCACTAGGTGTTACATTTAGTTGCGCAGTCACCTGCGCTTGTATTTGGCCTGCCTTCCAGTCTGCCGACAGTTCTCCATCTCATTCCGTTATCTATACGTTCGTAGCTACTCATTTAACCTAATACCTTATGAAAATTACCCAACTCTTGCGAGAAACACGACAAACGTTACGAAGGAATAGGAGCGCACAAATCGCCGAAAATGGTTGTGATCTGCAGTGTGATGTATGGACGTGATCACCAGAGTCATGGAAGCAAGGGTCGTTGCTACTGCAGATGCACGCGGCGCGGCTGCACCGGATGGCGGAATTTACGCCAGGAAAAAATTTTTAGAATTCAGAGAAGCAATGAGAAGGAAAATTTACGGATGGCAATTTTTTAAGAAGTTAGAGAACATACTGCGTAGCAAAATGTAGGGCGAGCAAAACTTTAAGAACTGAGGAAAGCGGCGGACAACAGTAACTAAGACCCACAGTGATTGCAACAGGCGAAATGCCTAGGGCTGGTTCTGAGTGAGAGGAATATTATCGAATAAGTTATCAGCTTCGACTTTTCTAGTTAACACCACTGCTGTAAGAGCAAGTGTGTTGGTAGAGTGCCAGCTAATGTTATGTTAGCGGTTGTTGAACTTACTCGGCAGTAATTGGCTTTTAACTAATTAATCTCCTCTGCTGCGCTAGAAGTGTTCATTATAAACAGACGAAGCCTATTTTCATAGCTAAGAAATAAGGTACTAGTGTAATAAATTAGCATTACATGATACTTATAGTTTAGCATTTTTGTCACTTTTAAGTTCAAATTCAAGTTCACTTTTAAGTTCAATTTCAGGCCTATGTCTATTATTTACATAATAGACAAGCCACAGAAAAATTACCTCAAAAACAACATCAGTCAATGCATAATAATATTTTCTAGCAGTCTTTGACTCTAAAGTACTTCAGACTTGGGAGTTTATTTATCAAGATATGAAATTATTATGGAGATGGCGGATGGCTGTTGAATAAAACCGGTTGTATTTATGTAGGAAGAATGTGAATCATAATTCAGATTCTTGACACCTGTCTATTAATATGTTGCTGGAGCTTAATTTTGTAGGAAATGGTTAGCGTATTCTTTGAGCGAAGCATTTTTCGCCCGAATGTATTTCCTTTCTCGGGGTTCCTCGATCAATTATGTAGAAAACGTACTAAAATTTCATGCGTATGTGTAGTATATGCATTGCGGGGATTTCTGGCTATGAAATTGTGATGAAAGTTCTTTTTAACATTCTTTTTAAAAATTTTCTTCGTGTACTTTACTCTTATTTTTTACTTATTTATTTACTTTTTACTAGGGATAAAAATAGGAAACAACTAAATGAATGTTCTATTTTATCCAGAGAATGAGAAATGTGATTAATTATATGCAAGATATTTTCTGCATTTAATTAATTTTTATTATAGTTATATTTTTATCCTGCAAATTGAAATATAGCGTATAATATATTTTTGGTTGGATTATAAAGATAAATAAAATACAGCAGGATAGTTTTAAAGGATCGTTTTTTTTTTTTTTTTTGTAAAATTGCTGCGCTTTATAATATATTTAAGAAGCAAGAAGCAAGCATGAAGCAAGAATGTTACACAGGTTGAAAAGCTGAACTTGTAAATAATATTATGAGCGACTATTTTTACTTCCTTGTACGAAATAAAGGAAGTAGTGCACTCGCGAAAAATTTCGAGTATCATCTTTCAAAGAAAATATCCATTTTGGCCACTATCGAAAGCAATTTGACGATGCTTTTGAGTGATATCTGTACGTAAGGACAGATTAAAGGCTCTTTTACTAAAAACGGATTGTAAAATGGATTTAGAAAAGACTTTTTCGTGACCTCTGTATGTACGTGCGATCTATATATCTCGCATAACTCAAAAACGAGTACCCCTAGAACGTTGAAATTTTGTATATAGGATTGCAATAACATGAAAATAAGCAAATGTATGTAACTAATAAATTAAGAAAAAGTAGAAATTAAGATTAAACAATAAAAATTGAATTTTCCCCAAAACATTTTATGATATTACAAAAAATTTAACAAAATTTTTTATATAAATTAATGACAACTGTAATTTAATTATTCATAGTTTAAAGTTTGAGATAGACTCATCAGGGGATAATTTAAAGAACTAAAAAACTACTACTAAATAGAAAACTTAAAAAATAAAATAAAATTATGTACTTTTTTTTTAAACACCCCATTCTCAAAGCGTCAAGAATATACCCTACCGCGAATTCAGACCTAAAAAACTGAAACTGAAAAAGCACATTTATTACACTAAAGCAGTAAACTAAACACATCAACTACTAATCACATCAAAATTTTACAATGAATTTTACAAAAAGACCAAAAATCGTTGTGAAAAGACGTATTTAAAAAATCCTCATTTTTTGAAAACTGCAATGTAACCCGAATCGGAAAAAGGCATGTTTGTGAAAAATATGCTGTTTTTAACAAAAAAATATTTTTAAAGAAACTTAGTATTTTAAAGGAACGCACAGGATTTCTAAGTTGCTACTGAAAGCAAAAAATCGTAGTGTTACTTAGTAGAATAAAAACAATGTATAATTCAAATATTCAATGTTAAAGTTGTGGAATAAAATTGCAAATAACAATAAAGTCACTAAATGAAACAAGATCACAAACACATTATTACCGAAGATCGTGATGTTATTAAAAAGCAACACCTAACGGAATTCATGAAATTAGGCTTCCGGTTCAGAATTAACAATAAGAATATACGTCTTAAAGAGATTAACACTGTAGGGTTTCCTTTATTTTGCATAAGAAATTATTTTAAGTTTGATACTTTTCCTGAACTCCTCAACTTCCCCTCGCATTTCCTCGCCAGGATGTAAATTTAAGGTTAAGTGAAGTGAGTATTTAAACAGGTGAATCTCTGAGTTTATTCAAAACGTGTTTTTGCTAGCCAGCGCACGTTTCGTTGCTAGTACGTTTTCGCTTCGTAACGCTAGTACGTTTCTTTGCCGTATTTGAATAATCGTCACGCCTCTTACGTTTGTGAGTCAACCTAAGTTAGCCGTAACTTAACGTGCTGATCTAGGACTATTCTAATTAGACTTTGAATTTATATTCTGCGTTTAACTTTTACCGCAAGTTGACGGTGTTATTGTATGACACGAAGTACGTGCCCTTCTGTTCTTACTAAGACTTAATAAAGGGTTATCTTCACCCTTCTTCTGTGCTGGTATCATTTCGCTCCTGTGCGAGAATTCGTCAGGTTCTTTGTATCCTATTCTTTGTGGGATCTAGTTTAATTTATGTGGAATAAAAGAGACAGGTCTTACAATGCAATCTTGACAAATTTATTATTACCACCAGCTACTAACACGCCTATCCGCTCAACTGCTATGAAGAAAACATCATGTTTACAATGGCATTGAAAACAGTATTAATAAAACTTCAATTCAATAATATAAATAGCATCAAGACCATAAAATATAATATAAATAGCATCAAGAGATTGTAAGGTTTATTTTTTCACGTGTTTGGGATTGCCTGTATTTACATGGTTTAGACTCGGTCTACTTTAAAAAATAAGAATAAAAAATAAAAAAATCTGTAATCTTTCAGATTTTATATTACGCCCAAACCGGCGTTTTTATTTACATATTGTGTGTTTCACTTATTTATTGAATATCATGTCCTTGCACTTAAATTATAAAATTCAATTCAACAGCAATTTCACAAAATGTTTGAAAAGAGCATACCTTTAGTATTCCGATGCACAGTCTCGCACGCTATATTTTTTTTCCTTTCCCACGTACAGTGTTGCCGTTGTTCGTTTTGAAATCGTTGAGTTTGTTAATAAAAAATTCATTAAAGTTTTACAAAATATGAAATAGATAACAAAACAAATTCCAAATTTGGGCTTCCAGATGCCCATATTCGAGTGGAGGACTACGTTATAGGTGCCGTTGGTTTTCCACAATGCGAAATATATGCATACATTCATGCAGATTGTTCATTATTTAATTTCTTTAAATGTAATACAGAGCTCTAATATTTGGTGGCAACAATTCGAAAAGTGAAACGCCTTTTTATAATGGACGACGCAAAATGCTAAAACGAAATTAATTGCCCCTTTGGGTTAAAAAAAATTTTCTAAGCTTGTTTATTAATTTAATGATATAATTTTGAATATTTTTCCACCATTTACTACGGCTTGTAGGGGTTGATACCTGTAGGGGTCAATTTACTACGGCCTGTATGGGTTTTTACACCATATACTATCGCCTGTAGAGGTGACAGAGAGACAGATTACTCATTAATTTTCTGAGATTCTTTTAAGAGTCAAAGTTTGTGTTTCTTTTGGTTCCGAAACAAGCTGATGAATTTACTTCTTTCGCTGCACCAATCTCTGTTGGTGATGCTCCGAAAGATGAAATTTTTTTTCCACCTTTTCATCTTTCATTTTGGCATTTTTTGCGCCTGTCAGGCAACCATTGTGCTTCTGTTTTCTTTTTTTTGGGGGGGGAGGGAGATTGTTGTTTATTTGTTTGTCTTTATTCTTCCGAATTGAATATGGCATGGATTTTAAACTTTTTTTTAAATTTATTTGATTCTGCATTATATATATATATATATATATATCCCATAGGTCCCTACAACCCCAGAGATTGAGATTTTCTACGGATATGGTAGCCTTAGAGGAGACTGTGCAAGACGAAATGAAATATTTTTATATATGTTTACAAAGAGGGCTTTCTACAAAATGTTTTGTCATGAAATATTTGGTAGCACGTATTCAGGAGGAAGAAGAAATTTTTAAATTTCCAAAATACAACAAGTTTAGAGGCATTTGAAGTCGGTGGGAGCAAATTTCGTCTTGCTATTGCATATCTGTTTTGTTCTAAAGCAGTAGATTATTTAAGATTATCAGCCTATCTAAGGTTTCAAAAAGCTATCTTTCTTCACTTTAATAATTTAATTTTGCTCAAAAAGAAACGTGTGTCCTTAAACTTTCATCTAATTTCGTTGAGATTTATCTTTACCATTCAAAAATGTCACTAGGAAGCACATTGTTAACTTCCCAGAATTCAGTTTAGCTGGAGTACATTGCTAAACCTGTAACTTAACTGGAACTCGAACCTGAGACCCTTGATATCAACAGATAAGTAAAAACTGGGCTAAAGAAAAAGCCATTTTTTTATTCTTCGTAATATCTTCATTCTCATAAGAAGTTAGATCTTTTACAGTGTAATTAAAAAAGCGTACAAGAAAAAACCGAAATTTCATATGTACGAGCAGGTAACATTTACTTCAAGGTTTTCAACCACGTTTATTTCACAAGCTTTATTCTTCATTGCATTTAATATCCTTCTTACAGTCTTCACCTTTGAGAGAGAGAGAGCAAGAAAGTTCGAAATTTTGCATCATAATCAGAAATGAATTAAAATTCTACATTCGAATGAAAAGAAAAATTATTCCACTGCGTAACGCATTTAATCGATAGTTCGAAGAAAACTTCCAGTTCCAAAAATAACTCCACCTACAAAATTTAGTTTGCATCAATTCTGCCGTGGTGAATTCGAATTAAGTCGATGCTGTTGCTCCTTAAATTTCTCCAAACTTCCGGAGTAAGTCTACGTATGATAAATGAATCTTCAGCTTTAATCCTCTGGCATTTTAAACACAAAACATAAATTAGAAAATTTCGATCAAAATCGTATACAATTTATTTCTTATTTTAACGGTTCTTCTTTTAGAATATCATCTGGGATAAAAGATAGGATAAAGGTAGCTAGGTAATTTAGCCTGGCCCAAGCACACGTAAAGGCTGTCTTGCTTCGAGGAAGATGCTTTCGGGAAGAATTTTAATGTGTATACAATCAGTACTCCGATTTATGGAATTCTATATTTGTTCCTTAATCATAAATCATATTACAAAACATATGCAACTTTTAACCATTCAGTTTCCTATGTCAACATTAGACGGTGGAAAAATCCACGAAGCATTCAAAACTGGCACTGAGTTTCACAACGGAAAAATTCCAAGAGCATTTTTAATATTATGATTTGTCGGTGGGGGATATTTAGGGGGCCAGGTGTATAAAGGAAGAAGCTGGATGAAATGATAACACATGCTTTACCACGTGTTAATTACTTCTTATTTTTTTATGTTTACTATTAGGTACCAATGCCAGTGAAATTAATGTTATAGGTTAACAATATCTGATGACCAAGTGTAAAGAGCATCATCATGACATTCTTCACAATCAAGTCATCATGTTTTCTCTTTAGCGTGTGGAGAGGTTGAAATGAGAGCAACCTGGGAAAAGTATGCCAAGATAAATTTTTAAATTTCTCCGTAATTTGTTCATCAAATTTTACGGAATTTAATATTTATGCATGATTTGAGTTGTAGTATGGAAATAATAAATGTGGAAAAGAAAATCGGTATATCAATTCTGAAAAAATCCGATTTTGTGTCAAAATACCCACGTTAGAACAATGCTAAATATAAATTTAATATATATCCTAAGTCGCGCTTTCCAGAAATAAAAACTCAAATTAAATTTCTTTAATTGGTCCAGTAGGTCGAGATATAGAAGTGTCTCACACTTTTTTGGGGGGGTACAGAGTGTATACTGCGCAAAAAACGGGGGGGGGCAGTTCTATATTTCCCGTTCTACTGGGCCGATTGACGAAATTCAAATTGTGTTTTTTATATCTCGAAAGCCAGACTTAGGGTATACGTTAGATTTGTATCCAGCATTGCTCTAACACACGTATTTTGACACAAAATCGGACTTTTCTGAAATGACATGCCAATTTTTTTTCCATATTTCAATTCTACTGCTCAAATTGTGCCTAAATATTAAATTGTATAAAATTTGATGCGAAATTTACAGAGAAATTCAAACATTTATCTTGGCGCATTTTTTTTCAGTATGTGCCAAGAATAATTAATTCGGCGAACTTCTTAATTTATAGCAACCTATTTTCCTTTCCTTTTTTTCATTGTAGACGAGCGGAAAACGTCATTGTTATACTTTCAAATAATTTTAACAAAGTGAATAAGCCACATTTGGCGTTATTATCGCTTATAACAAATACGCCAAGTTTCAAAACGCGCCAATATGTAAATTCACGTATATCTTAGAAAATTTTGAATAGAAAAACTTTAATTTTTTGCGGATATGCCTAGAAATACATCGACTTTAAGATAATGTTAAAAATTTTAAAACTTACAATTCAAAATTTTATTCGAAAAATTTATAAAAATTACTTAAAAATACAAATTTTAAAAATAAATGATAAAAAATGGTCGAATTTTATTTGGAATGAACCTAAATTTCGAAATGTGAATGGAAGAATCACATAAGTTTCATGAAAAAAGAGATTTTAACAAATATATACCAAATTCAATTTACACTGAGGAGCTAAAATTCTGAGGGCTAATTTTTTAAAAACTATTCGTGCGATTTTTGCAAAACTTGGCAGACTGGTATAATTTCAGTCGTAGAAACGAAATATGGAAAAAAAACATTGACGTGTCATTTCAGAAAAAGTCCGATTTTTCGTCAAAACACCTGTATTAGAACAATACTGTGTATAAATCTAATACATATCCTAAGTCGCGCTTTCGAGACATGAAAAACGCAAGTTGAATTTCATCAATAAGGTCAGTAGAAGCAGAGATATAGAACCGTCCGCCCCCCTTTTTTTTCCACAGTGTTCATTATTTTAGCATATACGCATTTTACGTTAGATTAAATTTTTTTAAAGGAGTACAAGGAAACAGAAAGAGTAACAGAAACTGAGTAGCAGAAAATTTACAAAATCGCATATAATATCGCACCATCTGGCAACACCGCGACACATAGCAGAGGATGAAGAACAAAACCTTATATGCTTAGTTTGGTTTAGCGAAATAAAATAACAATGAAGATAATGGAAATGAAATGAAATTTTATGTTTTAAATTTTAACCTAAAAAAAGTGATAATGATGATGAAGATTACGAAACAGAAATTTTTTGTTTAAATAAAATTTATGATTTCCCTAGTGTTTAAACTACATCTTTAATTAAGAAAAAATGTATTTCAAATAGATGGCATAATTCTTAACAAACTTGACTTGCATGATTATTAATTTTCTCTATGAAATTGTGTTTCCTTTCCTCTTAATTAATATTTGATCTGTATAACAATATAGGAGAATTGCTTCTAGAGCTCATGTCTCCTCTGAATAACTATGTGGCAATTTTTTATGACACCTAAAGTACACTGCTCGAAAAAAAAAAGAAAAGAAAAGAAAAAAGAGAGATTTTAAATAACATCCAAATTCGCACTTAAGCCATAAAATTCAGTTAAAGAACAATATCGCAAAATATTTTAAACTGAGCATACCTTTAGAATTTCCTATACGCAGTCTCACGCCCTGGAGATAAAAAAGGTTTTTTCTGTACAATGTTGCCATTGCTAGCTTTGAAATCCTTGAGTTTGTAAATCAAAAACTAGTTAAAGTTTTACAAAATATGAAATCGATAATAAAACAAATTCCAAATTTCAAATTTAGGCTTCCAGATGCCCATATTCCCAGCAAGATTACGTCATTCAAAATTCGATGGCTGTAGGTACCGTCGTTTTATCACAATGCGAGAAACATATATACATTTATGCACATTCTTCATTATTTAATTTTTTTAAATATAATATGGGACTGCAGTATTTGGTGGCAACAGTTTCAAAGTGAACCGACATTTAAAGTTTCCGACGCAAAATCCTCAAACGAAAACAATAGTCCTTCAGGGATAAAGCCTCTTAGAACTAGTGGGCTGATTGTTGATATTCAAATTGCGTTTTTCATGTCTCAAAAGCGCGACTTAGGATATATATTAGATTTACAGGTAGCATTTTTCTAACATATGTATTTTGACACAAAATCGGACTTTTTCTGAAATGACATGCCAATTTTTTCCATATTTCGGTTCTATCACTCAAATTATACCTAAATATTAAATTTTGTAAAATTTGGTCTGAAATTTACAGAGAAATTCAAAAATTTATCTTGGCCCATTTTTTTTCAATTTGCGCCAAGAATAATTTACTTGGCGAACCTATTCTCCTTTCCTTCTTTTCATTGTAGACGAGCGGAAAAAAAGTCGTCGGTTATACTTTCAAATAATTTTAACAATTTGCGTAAACCACATTTGGCGTTCTTATCGGTTATAACAAATATGCCAAATTTTAAAATACGAAAATATGTAAATTCACGTATATCCTAGGAAATTTTGAATAAAAAACACTAATTTTTTGCAGATATGCTTAGAAATGCATGTACTTTAAGATGATGGTAAAAATTTTATGGGTTATAACTCAAAATGGCGTCTTATCGCTTTACTTAAAAATATAAATTTTAAAAATAAATGATAAAAAATGGTCGAATTTTATTTGGAATGAACCTAAATTTCGAAATGTGAAAGGAAGAATCAAATAAGTTTAATGAAAAAAGAGATATTAACAAATATATACCAAATTCAATTAACACTGAGGAGCTAAAATTTCGAAGGCTAATTTTTTAAAAACTATTCGTGCGATTTTTGCAAAACTTGGCAGACTGGTATAATTTCAGTCGTAGAAACGAAATATGGAAAAAAAACATTGACGTGTCATTTCAGAAAAAGTCCGATTTTATGTCAAAATACCTACATTAGAACAATGCAGTATATAAATCTAATACATATCCTAAGTCGCACTCTCAAGACATAAAAAACGCAATTTGAATTTAGTCACTCGGCCCAGAACGGGAGTATAGAACCGGTTTCCCCCCCCCAGAGTGTACTAGCCTTTTTAAGTAGTCCCTGGATATTATTTGACAGTCTATTCAATAAAGCTGAAATTCTGACCAGCAAGATATTTGTTTTCGAAAATAGAACCTATTTAGTTTTATATTAATTTTCCTAATTAAACAAACTTTCTTGAAGTTTAAGTTTAAAAAGTGCACTCGCAAAAATGTGTATATTAATTTATATTCTTGATTGCATTGCATTTTTATGTTTCCCCTTGTATAATGTACTAATTTTTTAGCAGACGAAAATCAAACCAAGAAAATTTGTTTCGTAGTTCATTGGCATACTTTTATCAAATTATTTGAATTATATCCTTAAAGCGATAAAAGTTTATTTTTGAACCACTCATATGTTGAAAGCTGATATGAATGCTGTTTATCAGATAAAATGTAACCTAGAAAAGATCAAAGGATTTACAAGTGGCGACTCCAGTAAACTCTTCATTTCACACATATATGATAAATTAATATGTAACAAGTTTAAGTAACATGAAAACATTTTTCAACTTAGATTAGTTAGATAACTAAAAAAAAAAAAAAAGAATTGTGTACTGTGGAATTTCTTATTTTAAACCATATTGTGAAAATTCTCATTACGGTCATCCCTGTCGACGACCACCTCGAAAAATGACCAGTACCTTTTAGTACGCATATGAAGACAGTTATCAAATGTAATTTTTTCAATGTGTTCACTTTCTAAGACGCAAAAATTGTCAAAAATTGTGAGTGGAAATCTAAGGGAGGTTTCAATCTGCTATTTAAAGCAGTATCGTGCCTAGGGTTAGACGAATAAGGCACTTAATATAGTTGAGAGGAGGCGAAAAATTAAAACATTATAAATTGAACCTGATTGGGGAGATGATAAAAAGTATTTAAGTGGGCACTTTTCATATTTACTGTGAGACAGGGGTTCTGATTTCAGATATTAAAAATATGTAATAGTGACAAGAATTTTTCGGAATTAATTTGTTAGCGTTAATTACAAACTGATATAATATATCTTATAACTATGCAGTATGTATACAACTGATATATTGGGAATTTTTGTTTATGTATAAAGCTAAAGCATTGAAATTTTTTGTGTTTGAATCTAGTGGATAACAAATGTAATGAAACGTCTTATGTCGATCACTTCTTGTCCACAACCATCTCTGAAAGGGATCAGTGTTTATAACATAAATAAACATCAATATTGAGCTTCATCTGACCTGGATATCGTATATTTTTATGCAAAACTGTTACGTAACCAAAACTGCAGAAAAGAGATGATGATGAAAGTGATAAAATAATATATCACAGCAGTTCCTTTGATTTATTATTTAATTTGAATTATGGGCTCACGACAAATTTTCAAGAGATATTTACTTCTGTAATCTTTTTGAAACACGCTATATATACTTGTGCTATATATGTATACGCTTTTGTAAATCGAATGCAAACGGTTTTGTCATTACAGGCTTTCTTATATTGTAAGGAATCTGTGAAGTAAACACATTCTTTTGATATGCCTTTTCGGTACATAGCAGATGGAAGATACCAAATGCGATTCTGGGCAAAGTCATGTTTGACGTTTCTAGATTTCTCTTCACACCGATTCCAAATCATAAATAAATAAATAAAACTTTACAATACAAATTTTGCAATTCAAAAAATAAAACATTAAATACGTAACACACTAAAATTATTTGTAGAACAGCCCTTAACATGGAGCTGCGCCTCAAAGCCTAGAGGAGGTCCACAGAGGCGCAAGCCTTCGCAATCTACACCTGGCGACAATAAGCTAAGACAGGTAACAAATAGCCACTCCGACCCGTCTGGCTATGAAGTAGCCCTATGATCAAAGCCAAGTCAGGTATATCAGCGCAAGACAAAGGTATCCAGGCACCAATTGGTCACCGAAATAAACAAAGACAACATTAGCCCCCAGAGCTTGACGAACGGAGGCGAAGCTTCGAGGACAGTCTTTGAATACATAATATGTAGCGATCACACAGCCCAAGACAGATCTGACAGTACCCGTACTGTCCCTGCCGAGCCTGAACGGACCACTGAAGAATCAGTGGCTGTAGTCTTGTGAAGACAATTTATGTACCCAGATGCCGAGGCTGTCGAGTACAGGTTTCAGCTAGAGCACCCGGGTTGCCCCCTAGTCGATCCCGGGGGTGGGGGAGATTATCTCCACAGAAGACCAAAATCATCTGGAACCATGAGCGGTAGTTTAAGAATGGGTTCGCTGTGTTATACCCTCAAAAATACTGTTTACTTTCAGGGTTGGTCGTCTTAGAATGGTAGTTGCCAATAGACGGTTCGCTACATGTATAAGTAATGAAATCTTAATGCTTTCGTTTTTTTGGATATTTATTGTCTCCGTGGAATAGTGTCAGACACCTGGGTACTTGGGCAAAAGCCCTTCCCCAAAACGAATACTTTTGAAAGCTTCGAAGTCCATTCTGGACATAACTGGACTGAGTTCCTAATGTGTGCATACGAAGATGAAAATTGGTCAAAACATAGCAAGTATTTCAAGAGATTTCAGAGTCACTACTCACATAATAGAGTCAACGGGTGTGTAAACAGGCATAAAAAATTGCTACGCTGATAAAATTTTATGAAAAGGAAGTATAAGCCAGGTGATGCCAATAAAAAGAATAAATAAAATATAGACTACTAGCTCACAATACAACATCTAGACAAAAACTAATATGAAATCAAGATAACGTTAAAATTAATTTTCTGCATTAAAAATATCCTCAAAAAAATCGAACAGGTAATGAAACGTTTGTCTGTCGACCTTTCCGTAGATTGTATATATTCCCTTGAGCATTTTACCTCATTATTACATTTTACCTCAAATTATGAATATAGGCAAAGCCGATGCTAAGCTTTTCGTTGCCCAGTGCAATCTGTAGGTGTAAATTCTACAGCCTCGTACGGTGACGCTGGTTGTACCGGCTCTCGTGCCGGTAAAATAATAAAAAGTATATAAGTGCAAAAAAATATATCTTCAAGATAGTCATTTTAAAGCACACTCTTTTTGTATGCAAATAGACGGAAATCCTATTTACATCAAAAATTTCTTTAATTTACTTTTGAATAATAAGTAAAAAAATCATTAAAAAAAGACTAGAAAAACTGGTTTTCGAACTTACTGATTTAGTATGAATTTATTTCGTCACTTCAATTAAGCAGAATTTCATTGTTCTGAAGAGAAGGAAAATACTGAGCAACAGCATAAAATCTAATTCTATTCAAATGTTTCCTAATGATTTGGAATGTGTTTGAACGGAAATCTGTGTTTAAACGCTCCACCAAATTACGTTTTAAGTAAGAAATGTGGAAGCGTGCCTTTGCTATTTGCTGCTCTATATTAAACAATGCTGCTGTTCCGTTTTCCTGACTGGCTTATTCTTCTATGCAAATTTTCCGCCTTTAGTCCACGAAATGAGTTGGAAGTTTAGAAATTTTTGTAAATATTCCGAAAATGTATTCAAACGTCTGTATTTCGGACGCGGTTTATTCTAGCTATGTGAGTTAGCATTCTCTGTAACAATGCACAAAAGATTCTAATGTTTCCTTTGTTCAGCTGACAGATTTAACTCATTAAATCCAGTTTATTTTCCTCAAAGCGCTGGCAACAAGCTGCAATTTTGCTCAGTCAACCGTGATTCATTGATCTATTGTGCTGGAATATTATATGATGGCCAGGCTATTTTAGTTGTTTTATAACTTTTCTACTTGGCTTGACGAAGAGAATGTATACGTATGAGCGAGTTAAATTTAAGAACAGAGAAATTAAGTTTTGATACGTGTAAGACCTCTTCAGATATTATTGTTTTCATATCTTTTAAATCTAGTCTGAGTTTCATAAACAAAGCCGTCATAAATGCAAGCAGCATAAATTTTTTACTATATCATAGAAATTAATTGTGGAGACACATCTTTCGTTCATGACCTCGGCTATCTCAGAATTCTCCTTTCAGTTCATCTCTGATCATAAAAATTAAGAAATTTATCCTTCTCATCATTTAAAAATATCTCTGATTCAAGCTATTATCCATCTATCAAGATGCAGACGTGAACCCTTTCCTCAACGTTTCCAAGATGAACGACTCTGAGAGTGATTCCGATTTCTGAAACTCTATACCACACATGGCCAAACCGCATGCAGCTCTCCGACACCTTACCTGCGGCTCGCGATCTACTTGCGATTCTACGCCATCTGAAATATGACTGATTTTGAATAAATATGGTTTAATTTTTTAATACAAAAGGAATTTGAAATAGAAATCACGCAGTGCCACGTTTCTTTATTTATCGCTCATTTAATTTCTGATGTTATGTATGTAAAAATCTGACATATTTCAAACTGTCCACTGCTGGCTTATCGCTAGAGCAACAAATACCTAAAATTACAAATAATTCCATTTCTGGCAATTACTATTCCGGTTATGTTACTTTTTGAACAGATAATGGTCATCGGAATACATACAAAGTTAATCTAAAACGCAATGCTAATATTTTTGTTTAATTATTCTCCCGAATATTTTTACTCTCAAGTTAATTTTACTTCAGGCAGTAGCTTCTTACATTCCTATGTGATCCCATAGTTCACAACAGTTGTGATCCACCTGGAACAATTTCTATTCGTTGTAGTGTACTACTTTTATTCAGTCCTTGAATGGCGTGCGTAACTGCTGAAGAAATCTATGTCGCCTTGCAATCCATATAGAGAGCTAGCTTTTTTAATCTGGGGAAGAATTTTTACGAGGATTTTATTTTTGATGGAGAGAACCTTCATCCTTTTACTTGGTTGTCTCAATTTTCTGGAGAACTCCTTCAAAATTAATTTCAAGCAAGTCAGGAATTTTTATGCAATTGTTTCTCAGATTTCGCAACCATTCACAATAATATGCTTTATGAGCACTTTTCGCTCATGAAACCCTATCTTTCGTAATAATTCCTTGGTAATCCTCGGCAGAGATCATAATTTATTTCACCAATGGTTGTGGATGCTGAAATATTTGGAGTTTGGGGAAGAATCGCTGGTTTGACAACGATTTATATTTTAGTCAAAATGTCTAATTCCCATTTTATTAAATATTGTTATTCCAGATAGAGATGTTTTACCTTAATCATCAGATCTTCATATCAACAATGTTGCATCAAGCAATGAGGGATCAACAGAAAACGAACACCTCTCTTTTCTAAAGTTTCTATCAAAATCGGCTTATTGATATTGGTGAAATCGCTTTAGTTTGTGATATTTTCTTATAATTTTCTATTTCTCGTTTGATGACGTTCTTTCTTTCTACCTCGCACTAGGTTTGAGGCATTTTGCTGCCCGACATATCTAAAAATTTTCACACTTTAGTCTTCAGCTGCCCATTACACTTCTTTTAATATGTTGATATTTTTTTTCTTCTAATTTTCGGTCATCATGTACGTCTGACACGTCCTTCATGAAAGTTTAGTAGCCAAACGAGAAGATGACGAAAAGTTGAATCAAGCAGTTGTAAAACGTTGTGAAATTTTGCTCCCATAAAAGTTTGTAGAGACATTAGGATTTATATGGAAGCAAGAGAAATGAAAAATGAGCAACGCCTTCGCCAGGAATCGAACCACGGACCTCTCGGTTACGCGTCGAGCATGCTGACCACTACACCACGAAGGCATGCGAAGAAGGCGGGAGAAATACCTTATAGAATCATCATCCACCACCTTTTCAGTTCGGGCGCCAGTGTAGAGACATTAGGATTTATTTGGAAGCAAGAGAAAGGAAAATTCAGCAACGCCACCACTACATCACGAAGGCCATGAAGACATGCGAATTGTGATCTTGTGATCTTCAATCTACGACTAATATCGACTTCAATGAGTCTTGATTAGTAAATCAAACTGATTGCCATAGGCCAATAGCGGTAGTAATTAAGAAATGATGCCCTCTGGCATCAACACCCGGAGGCGAGAAGGATAAGCATAATCAGATTAGCAATATTAAACTGGCATTGTTACATCAATGGCATTTGAACTTGAACTCAGGCAATAATCTTTAGAGTTGCAGGAAGCAGGAAATCATTCTGTTAATGCATGGCATACTACGGTAATTTTATTCCCGACATGGCATAAATCAGCAGTTTTAAGGCAAAGAAATTTAAGCAAAATTAGGCAGGATGTTCGTTTAAACTTAATTAGCAATTAACATACAAAATCAAATCGTTCTTAATCATGAGTTGATAGCAACTACATCGTTGACATCGTAGCTCAGAGTGAGCTGACAGTCAAAGAACCCGAGACTACGTTGCGTGCTAATCGGAACTTGGAAGTTATACATTTTCACAGTTATCTTGCAATTATAAGCACTGAAAACACTTATTTAAATGATTTTGGCAGATCTTTCAGATGAAGTAACCTTATTGGTTATCGATGGTCACTTGATCGAAGAAAAAATTTTTCATTAACATTGAATAAGTAAAATAATTGTAAAATAATCAAAGTCCATAAGCTTTGTCAGGAAAAAATAGCAAAGTCCATAAGCTTTGTCAGGAATATGCAAAATAAAAATATTTACACTATTTACAGTTTTTACCACCATAATACATTGTGGTGAATCGATCGTGGACGTTTGACCACCGATTCCACAGTGGGATCATAATCTGTTAGTTGCCTAATTGCAGCATATGGAGAGTTTTTTATTGCTTCGAAAAAGTTATGAGCTGTTATGAGAATTTGGTTGTGAATTGGTTCAATTCCTAAGTCCGAGTGAATTTGAGAGTTTCGAACGAACCATGGTGCGTTCACGATTGATCTCAGAATCTTGTTTTGCAGTACATCTATTTTGAGTCTTTCTGTTTTGTTTGCTGCGGCCCATGCAGGCACTGCGTAGAGTAATATTGGTCGAATTAGAGAAATATATAGCATTTTTTTAACTTTGATATTGAGTTTTGATTTTTTCCCTATGAGGGCATAGATTGACATGAATGCTGCATTTGCTTTATTTATAATGTAATTTATATGCTCTTTGAAATTTAAGTTTTTGTCCACATAGACTCCAAGATATTTGTAAGAATTTGCGACAGGGATGATGATATTTTCTATTTTTATGTCCGTATTGACCCGCATTCTTGTTTTGTACCTTCTGTATAGAACTACACAGCATTTATTTGCGTTTAAATTAATTTTCCAGATTTTACACCAGTGTGAAATGACATTAACATGAAGTTGAAGATTATTTAGAGCTATTTGAGGGTTCCTTGATTCAGTAAGTATGACTGTGTCATCTGCATATTTAAGTACTTTCGCATTAAGAGGGTGTGGTAGGTCATTAATATATATATTGAAGTACTTTGGGCCTAAAACACTTCCTTGGGGGACCCCGGTGAAGATTACTTTTTTAGTTGAAAGAGTATCGCCACAGCGAACTTGAAAGGTGCGTCGTTTAAGATATGAGATGGTGAGAAGTAGGAAGCTGTCTGGAAGCAGAAAATTTGATAGCTTATGAATGAGGCCTGCATGCCACACACGATCAAAAGCTTTTTCAAAATCGAGGAAGCATGCAGCAACCCCATTCTTTTTAGTGAATGCCAGAGCAATGCTTTCAACCAAGTTTAAAATTTGGTGTGTAGTACTATGCCCTTTTCGAAATCCAAATTGGAGGCTGTCAATTAGGTCGAATTTTTCTAGGTGTTCAGTCAATCTTGCCGATAAAATTCTCTCAAACACTTTTCCCATTACAGGCAAGAGGCTGATGGGTCTATAGCTGGAAGCAAGTTTTGGGTTTTTCCCAGGTTTGAGTAATGTAATTATTATTGAATGCTTCCACTGTTGCGGAAAATAGCAAAGTTTAATACAAGCATTATAAATTTTAGTTATCTGATTTATGCAATTTCTTGGAAGGGCTTTCAGCGCTTCATTATTAATCATATCAAAGCCTTTAGCTTTCCGGACTTTAAGTTTCTTTATTATTTTTCTAACTTCTCCACTATTTGTACTTCTGATAAAATTCGTAGGAGTTCGATTTTTGATACTATTAAGAGAGAATTGGATATTATCTTCGTGTTCATTTCCTTCCATATCATTTGTTCTAAAAACTTTTTCTAACTCATCAGCCATAAGGTTAGCAATTTCTTCTTCCGATTGGAAGACTCTACCCACGTGACTGATTGAGTGAATTTGATTTGTTCTTTCTCTTCTGATAGAATTAGCGATTTTCCAAACTGTATCCTGTTGTAATTCCATATTATTTAATAGATGATCCCATTTTTGCGATCTGTATTCCATGATATCTTGTTTAATTTTTCTATTTAGGTAATTGACATGACTTTTAACCCTAGGGTTTCTTGTAAGTTGCCATATTTTTCGAGTTCTGTTACGAAGCTTAATTGTATCTATAATACTATTTGGGAGGGTAAGGTAATTTTTAACTTTGAAAGGATATGATGCTTGCTTGATCGCATTTTGTATGTGATAAGTTAGCGAATATACGTCTTCTTCAATGTCTCCACAGTGAGTGTAGTCATTCCGGTTACGAAGTTCAGTATTTCTAAGAATGTTATTAAAAATATTCCAGTTGATCTTGGTGGCGAATTTAGGCAGTGGGGGGTAAAACCCGTAAAAATCAAAATTTACAGGAAAATGGTCCGATGAAAGGTCCTGAACTACTTCCAAGGAAGGGATGTGAGGAATGTTTTTTAAAAGCACTATATCTAGAACTTCCCCGTTTCCGTTGAAATGCATGCGAGTAGGAGTGGTGGGTGCAGCAATTTTTAGATCATTTTTAATTAAATAATTTTTGAGTGTGATGCGATTAGTATTAGTGCGTCTACAGTTCCAAACTGGGTTTTTTGCGTTGATATCTCCA
>KK120529.1:291983-303635 GCA_000611955.2 Stegodyphus mimosarum | reverse complement strand
AGCTAGAGTCGTAGCCAAAAGGCAAACACGCGCTAGTCCGAAATTCTGAAGCTGTCTCTCGAAGTCAGTGGAACTTACACACTACTCTTACTTATTTGCATTAACCGCGATTCTAAAAACACATTCTGGTAGGAAATTGTAAGCTGAAAATAGGAGGGACAGGAAAGTAGCTTTAACTAAAGATAACTGTTAAAAACTTAGGATAAACCTTACAAACTTATTAATTCATAATTGAATTAATTATTTAATAATAATTGTTTTCTTCCGCCTTTTTAAATGATGTTTCCCCCTTAAAATAATGCAGAATTTTTTTGTTCTTTGAAGAAGAAATACCTACGCCAGATCCCTTCACCATTCTTTTCTATAAAACTAACATCAGTCTGAGGTTAAATTTTATTTAATTTTAAATAAAATTAATCTTTTAAACATTAACATTTCGAATAATATTATGATTTTATTTTTAGACAAACAAATCAATATTCATAATAATTTCTTGAATTAAGAAGCTATGTGTAATAAACCTTCGCTATGACGACCGCTGATCGTTCCAGATGCTTTTGATCTTCTGTGGAAGTGATGTTTGAAAGCGATATTTAGGTATCTTCTCAAAATATATTAATTCCTACTAGGTCTGGTCGTCAAAGGGAGATGGTCGCTGAGAGAGGTATCTGAGGGTTCGATACATTTTCATTCTCAAAATAAATTGCTTTCATCACTTGTCAAATCTTTTTGTGAGAGGATTCAAGTGTTAGTTTATAAGAGTTATAACGGCTTTAACTAGCAAACGAAACTCTTACGAAATCCCTCTTCGTATATTAAAGACTTACATATTTTATTTCAGGCGACTTTCCGTTTAAAAAAAATAATGATCTCTATGAATTATTGGAAAGCACATGAAGAACAATAGCCGTTTTTCTCGCCGTTCTGAGATGCCACTTGATGTAATTAAAGAAAAAACTGCATTACACGAGTCTGATCCACATTCCCTGCAGTGAGCGCAATATTGGTAGAAAGCGGATTAGAGTGAATGGACAGTGCAAATGTAGATGTTAGTGACGTCATGCGCTTGGATACGCTTACGCGTCGGTGAACCGGAGACACGAGATCATCAAAACCAGAAATAACGTGTAGCTAGTGAGTTTACTTCAATAGAACGCATACTGGATATTATTATTTTTATTTGTGTATGATTTTGTCTGTGGTAGTTGTTTTTATTTTAAAAAAATGGTAGTCCAAAGCTCGTTTCAGAACTGCTAAATTGGACATAAGATGAAAAAGTATTGCTGTTTTCCTTACTCAGAAAGATACAAATCATTCTGGAAATGTTAAAAAAGGTCATTACGAGCAGCTGATCATTTCGAGAACATATTTTGAAATAAACTGTAAAGTGAAAGTGAATGAGAAAGAACGTGAAAGTCAGATAAATACATTGTAACATGAAAGATTAACTAGATTTTTTTTTTTTTTTTTTTTTTTTTTTTTTTTTATGAAATACGAATTCACCCCATTCCGCTACGAGAAAGATTAGAAAAAAATACAGAGGTATTAAAAAAAAATCGGTAAACCAAAACAACTTGTTTTTAGCCAACCAAATTATGAATGTTTATTTGATCTTCTTACGTATTCTTAAACGAAAGAGAACTGCTATGTTGCCATCTTGACAAATTTAACTCCTTTAGAAAATAATCATAATTTTAAAACAATACTTAATCATTTAATTAACGTATTTAAAATTAAAGTTGTAAGGTTTCTCCTTCAATCTCTTGCCTCTCTTCGTGAGCATAAACTGTGAAACCTTATGTTGAGGACAGTGAGCAGATCTAGGCTATGTCCTTTAGTGTGAAGAACTACAAAGTCAGAAAGAGGGTTTAAAAGTGACCCTTTAATTCAAATATTTACAACTCTTCAAATCGAGAGTAAGCCACTACTTGGGCTGAACTAAAATAATATTAAACTAAAGTGTGTTAACAAATTCAATACCTAACTTAATTCTAAATAGGACGGCGAGGGAAGCTTAACTCTTAGTGAAATGCAATTATGCGAATTTCACTAGCAAACACTGGTAATTGCAAATTGCCTATGAAGGCGAACTTTCAGTAGACAGAGGAAATCTTTGCGCGCACAGCCTTACGGCGATAAATCCAAGGCTCTGTCTTTCCCCTCGTTAACTCCTGCCTTTTAACTGCTAACAGATATATGCGATTTGCATAAATATCTCACTCGCGCTAAATTCGGGCAGCAACTGAAACTTTGAGAATTCGATAGGAAAGTTCAAACTAAAAATAATTTGGTTAATTAAAATAATGAATGCTACATAGTTGCTCCCAGAATTTAGTAGTCTGAAACTAAGTAGCCTAAAATCGGCTTTTAGTGAAGATGCTAAATTCTAAATCTAAATTTTCCTTCCTATTCGCCATCCTTTACAATTGTAAGTTTTAAATTTAGTTTAACTCTCTGTTTGTGTCTTAGATATTTTAACATAGAATATCTTTTTCCGTCTTCACATCAAAAAGATCCATCAGGAATTTGGCTGGATACTATCTGGTTCCTTCCAATCTGGAAGGAAATAAATTTTAATTTCATGTTATAAGTACATTTCACCTGAAAAGTACAACATTCCCTTCCTCTGATGCTTTCCGTAATGACTTTTATTCGCGCTTTAGGTATTCGCGTTTTTTAATTTCTATTAGCGCTTTTCGCCAAACGCATTCATTTTACACTCATTCATTTTTAAAACTTCCCCCTTGTTCTCTGGCCAAATGTGGTGTTTGTGAAAAACACGCAGTTTTACTTTGTCAAGTGTTCACAACTACCACCTGACTTCAATTCTATTGGGGTTAATTCTTCGACTTTCAAGACCTCAGACTTCCCCTAAAACAAATCTGAAATGCCCTGAGGTTCTAACATGAAATGAACTTTAAACTTTTGTGTGAAACCAGAGAACACTACGTACAACATTCAAACATTTCAATTGCATTTCATACATATAATTCATTCTTTCAATCTTCAATTCAAATTTTCTTTAAATGCTCATTGCGTTAAATAACACTTATATATTCACTTTCTAATTTAGCGCGCTTTACGCTTTTACATTACATTTTAATTTTAACTTGCGTATCCTTTACGCTTTTCCAAAATATTCGATATAAACAAAACCAGTGCTTAAGGCTTACAACAAATCATGCATTACATAGAAAACAGTTTTACATTAAATGCATTCATTATTTATACATAGAAAAATATAATACAACAGTTTTGCTATACAACTTACGTACTAGTTGCTTTTAATTAACACAATTCAATTTCCTATTTACAGAGAGTCTTTTGACTAAAATCGATGAATCCCATGTTCTGGATTACAAAGAACATTTCACGAAGTCTCACAGTTTTTCAACTGAACTCTCGAATTTCTTCCGCTGCATAATTAAGTTGTTCCTTCAAGCGTGTCCTTTACGCTTTCGGCAACCGGCTTTTGACTCGGGTAACTTCCCTTTTAAATCTGCAACTTGCACTTAAATCAGAAACATAACTGTGTGAATTTTAAAAGAAAATAAAGAATCTACTTATCTTTCTGCCAGTCTTTTAGGCGTTTTTTTGTCCATTCCTGAAAGGTTGGATATACTGTGGCTTGGGCTATTCTTTGCTTGTTACTCCTAGATTGAAACTCTGGGGCTGCCTTTCGTTTGGTCGATCTTCTTTCCTCCAGAAACACCTTGTTGGGACGAATGGTGGGTGGCGCTTTCCGTTTGTGCTGAAGTCTTTGCTCCCTCTCCAGACTGGCTCGTTCCTTCTCCTGCACTCGTAGGCTCCTTCGTTGTGGGTTGGCACCTTCGGCGGCTCGCTTCTCGCCGTTCTGTTCCCTCCGTAGTGGTGGAGCTTTCATAGTGTTTTCATTTGGACGTTCCTTCCTTAGACGCTTTGGTTGCTGAGACTGTTGCTTAGCGTTTGTCCTTTTTTCTTTTTGGGGTGGTCTTTTCTTCGGCTGCGGCTTCCTCTCTTCTGGTAACCTCCTTTTCAAACTGGGTTCTCTTGTTTTTGAGGGACCTGGTTGGGGCTCTTGAATCTTAGAAAAATTCTGTGAGGCTGGACCCTGCAACATGTCTTTCAAAATATTATTATTAGCTCTTCGATAATAATGTTTAATTTGATCGAAATTTGCCACAGTCTCTTCGCCCTTCTCATTCTTTAAATATGCACGGCATTCAACTATTCTTGTAATTTCAAAAGGACCATGCCATCTTGGGCAAAATTTTGCGACCTTATCTTTTGCTGCGCATGAAAGTGCGTGGGCTTGTTTCAACACCTCCTCCCCCACTTTATATTCTACGGTTCTTCTTTTTGAATCGTAGTAAATCTTTTGTTTCTTTTGCGCTTCCCGGGAGCACTTTTCTGCCTCCTTCAACATTTTTTCTATTTCACCCATTTGAAATTCCGGCGCTCTATCTTTCACATAAAATAATTTATCTAAGGGGGTCATTATCTTCCTGCCCAAAAACAATTCGGCGGGGGATTTCTTCGTTGTCTCGTGCTTAGCCGTTCTGAGGGCGAATGCAAATTCTTCGACGCAGTCATCCCAGTTAGAATGGTGCTTTTGCACATAATTTCTAATCAATTTTACAATATTCTTATTTACCCGTTCCGCTATATTTGATTGTGGGCGGTAGGGTACCATTTTCATATGCTTAATGCCCAACTTGTCACACATCATTTTAAATGTACTGCTTACAAACTGGGGACCATTATCGCTAATCACCCTCGCTGGACATCCATATCTTAAAATATATTTGTTCAAAAACGAATCTGCAACGACTTTTGCTGAAGCCCGCTTAAGTGGTATCAACTCAACCCATTTACTGAAATGATCCACAATGACTAATAAAAATCGTGCCTTATTTACATGACTCCTGGGGTAGGGGCCTAAGAGGTCAATACCAATTATTTCATTGGGGAACCTAGACTCAATACTAGTTAATAACCCGGCCGGGCGGAAATTTACGTCATTATTTATCTGACACGTGTGACAAGTCTGGCAGTAATTTTTAACTATCTTTTGTAATTGCGGAAAATATACCGCCTCGCGTACGCGTTGTATTGTTTTTCTAATTCCAAAATGGCCCGAGACAGGCGAATCGTGGAGCTCTTGCAAGATACTTAAAATTAATTTGGCCGGGATGACTGGTCTGTATTCACTATTTTGATTCGTAACTTTAGTATAAAATAAGAGACCATCAATGATTTCATAGTTCTGTGCTCTGCTTCGTATTGCATTAATGTCTATATGCTGGAAGTTATCTGGGTCTTTTAAATAATTATAAATATTTCCGAATTCGGGATCCCTAGCAATTTCTTCTATTACAGTCTCTCGAGAGTCAATGACCTTTGCCTGAAGCATCGCTATTTTTACTTTCTCGCCGTTCTCGTCTAACTTTATTCTAGATAATGCGTCGGCCACTACATTGTCTTTTCCCGGTGTGTGTTTGATAATGAGATTAAATTCTTGCAACTTTAGGGTCCACCGAATTAAGCGTGGCGAAAGATTCTTTCCTGAAAATAATCTGGTAACTGCCGCATGATCTGAATATACTGTTACGGGAGAACTCCCAAAATATACACAAAATTTTTGAACAGCTGCGAGCACTGCTAAAGTTTCACGCTCCGTTGCCGAATAATTTCTTTGCGTATCATTCAATGTACGACTAAAAAAGGCAATCGCTTTTCTATTTTGTGTTAACACGGCTCCGATTGCGTAATCTGATGCGTCTGCATAAATTTCTAGACCCTTGTCTTTCTCTGGGAACTTTAGAACCGGTGCATTAATTAAAGATTCTTTTAACTTCTCAAACGCGGCGTTTGCTTCTGAAGACCACGCAAAACGAACTCTTTTCCTTCTCAACTTTAACAATGGTTCAGCAATTTCTGCGAAATTTTTAATAAAAATTCTATAATATGAGCACATACCCAAGAAAGTCGCTAACTTTTTGGCTGTATTCGGAATTGGGTAATTTTTCACTGCTATAACTTTAGATTTATCTGTTTCGATCCCCCTTTGAGAAATTTTGTACCCTAAATATTTGAGTTCTTTTGCCGCGAATTTACATTTCTTAATGTTCACTTTAAGTCCTGCATCTTTCAAAAGAGTAAAGACTTCTCGAAGGTCTTTAATATGTTCTTCCAGCGATTCTGAAGTAACAATTATATCGTCAAGATAAATAAATGTACTTTTTCCTATTACCGGCCTTAAAATTTTGTCCATGCACCTCTGAAACGTGGCCGGGGCTCCCGACAATCCAAAAGGCATACGCAAAAAGCCATATGTACCGTATTTTGTTATGAATGCTGTTTTGTGAACATCTTCCGGCTTTATGCTTATCTGAAAATATCCGGATGTCAAATCTAGGGTGGTTATGTATTTTGTCGATTTAATACTTCTTAGAATTTCATCAATTACCGGAAGTGGGTAAGTTGGAAATTTTGTTATACTATTAAGCTTTCTGTAGTCAATAGCGAACCTGTACCTTAATGGATCAGTTAACGGCAAATCATTATTTTTCTTACATAAAACAACCGGACTCGCATATGCACTAGAAATAGGAGTTATTATTTTGTTTCTTAACATTTCATCAATATGGTATTTTATTATTTCCTCCTTAACTTTGTCGTACTTGTAAGGACGCTGACGTATAGGTTCATCCGTAGTTAATTTAATTTCGTGTGCTACGATCTGGGTGAATCCTGGAATATCATCAAATAAATCAGCGAAATTACTTACCAACTCCCGAAACTTGTCCTGTTCTTCGGGCGTTAGATGGCTTAAATCCACTTCAGGGGGAGGTGTTGATTTCTTTTTAACTGGGTCCATGGTTACTTGCAAGGTGGAGTTTTCAAAATCGATTTTCGCATCCACAGCTGCAAAGAAATCTGTTCCTAAAATAACCGATGCTTGGAGGTTCTTCACTACAAGAAACATAATTTTTTTTTGTTCTTCGCCGATTTTGATGTACAGCTCGATTTTTCCCATGCATTGACACGTTTTTCCTTGGGCTGCTACCACCTTCATTCCTTCCACGCTATGCAGACGATATCTACGAAAGTGCTTCTTAAAAAATTCTTCTGCCAAACAGCTTCCTTGAGCGCCGGTATCCAACAGAGCTGTAGCGGGTACGTTGTTAATTAGTAACTGCAGTCTCGGTAATTCAATGTTTCTCACCATGACCGTATTTAGCTGTACTTCAGAGGGATTTTTCTTCTCCTCGGAACATTGCACCCCCTTCCCCGCAATATTCCTTAGTAGTTTAAATGCTTTGCGGGTGTTTTCTTCTGTTGCTGGCTTCTGCCTGGGGAGAATGATTTTCTTCCGTAGTTGGAATTATTTTGTTGGCGCTGTACTTGGCGCGGTTGACCGCTCGCATTTTGACTGGTACCAGTAGTTCTCGGCCATCGTCTGTTTCTTCCTTCGGCATTCTGGTTCCCCTGCAGCCGCTGTTCATACGATTGTCTCCGTTGATTTTCGGCCGCTCGCCGGCTCTCGAATTGTACGGCGAGTTCAAACAGCTTGTCCAGCGTTACGGGATTTCTTAACTCCATGAAATCTTGTATCGATGGTAACAATCTGGGCAGGATTATCTGGATAATCTCCGGGTCCGGCCTCGTGCCATACAATAATTTAAAGACTTGTATTTTTCTCAAAATAAATTCCGATAGTTCATCCACCCGCTGTTGATACTTGCTAAACAACTCAGCTTCGAGTTTCGCACGGTCTTTAACCACAGGAAACGCTCTCAAAATTGCTAGTTTAAAATTCTCGTACGTGTAAGTCGGCGTTCCTGGTTCTCCCAGCAGACATTTTCCGATGCACTTATACCAGGTCGCTGCTTGGCCCCTCAATGCTCCTGTCGCTAATATGACCTTCTGATGTTCCGGAACTGGATACAGCAAAAAATGCGCTTCTAACTTTTCCAGGAATGTGTTCACAGGTCCTCTGGCATCAAAAACTACTGCCGGCTTCATGGCTGCTCTGATGGTTTCCACTATGAATCCAAATCCATCAGGCATTGCAGCTGTATTCTGGGATGTAGTAGGCATATTCCAACTTCCTTCCATCCTTTTAGTTGTTCGGGCGCCAGTGTAAGGTTTCTCCTTCAATCTCTTGACTCTTTTCGTGAGCATAAACTGTGAAACCTTATGTTGAGGACAGTGAGCAGATCTAGGCTATGTCCTTTAGTGTGAAGAACTACAAAGTCAGAAAGAGGGTTTAAAAGTGACCCTTTAATTCAAATATTTACAACTCTTCAAATCGAGAGTAAGCCACTACTTGGGCTGAACTAAAATAATATTAAAATAAGGTGTGTTAACAAATTCAATTCCCTAACTAAAGTCTAAGTAGGACGGCGAGGGAAGCTTACTCTTAGTGAAATGCAACAATGCGAATTTCACTAGCGAACACTAGTAATTGCAAATGCCTATAAAGGCGAACTTTCAGTAGACAGAGGAAATCTTGGCGCGCACAGCCTTACGGCGATAAATCCAAGGCACTGTTTTTCCCCTCGTTAACTCCTGCCTTTTAACTGCTAACAGATATATGCGATTTGCATAAATATCTCACTCGCGCTAAATTCGGGCAGCAACTGAAACTTTGAGAATTCGATAGGAAAGTTCAAACTAAAAATAATTTGGTTAATTAAAATAATGAATGCTACAAAGTCATTGGTTTCCTCATGCAGTGCAATATTTTAATAACAGCGCTTGAATTTAAAACTTTTATTCGGCGCATGCGTGGTAAAGGCATCTGTTTTGTTTTTTAAGCTGATCATTATGTGACGTCATTTATGTCATGTGATCTTTCTTTATTTCATTTGATTGCAGATCGCAAGGAAACTCTTGTGTAAACAAAGAATCATATGCGTTTTTATTTTGTAATAAGTATTTTGACTCTCTTCGGCAGCTGTTTAATCTCCATTTATTTATCAGTTTACGTCAAAGTTTAAACTCTGAGAAAATTCTGATTTAGATAGATAGATATAAAATTTTCTGTAACACAACTGTCTCAGTCAGAACGGTAGCTAGTAAAGACTGACTGCCGTGGCTGGTGCTCCAAGGGCTCAATTCCTATGTAAGAACTTGGCTTTTTGTGTCGTCTGCCCCCTTCCTTGCATGTTCAGTGTCGGAGTACATATTATAAACATCTTGGGCAACATCTCGATCATAAGATGGGGGAACAGACAGATAAGTTGAAGCCATTTCCGGAAGAATGCGTTAAGAACCGACTGTTGGAAGGGGGTGAATTCTGTAAATGAAGACTGACTTCTTTATTTCTTTCATTCGTCATTTTCATCCGCGTTTTGTGAGGGCGTCATATTCAAATACTTGGACAACAAAGACATAATTTTTAACATTCGAAATTTGTGGTCTTCTTGAAAGTATGTGAGTGTTTGAAATTATACTGGCATTTATATATTTCTGAAATGCATGTAAGAATTTGCAATGAAAAGAATATATAGTACACAGTTCTTGAAATGCAGTCGAAATAATTAGATATTACATATCCAAATCCGGCTTTGGTGCACGTTCAAACGCACTCATTTACACTAGATAGCAAGTTTTGGGGAAGGCGAAGTTGGCATAAACTATATTGTTAACATCGGTAAAGAGGCAGCGAAATGTGCTGTTTCGTGGCAAAATTCTTAGGAGAGGCTGTATTTCCTTTCGAATTCAATGTATACTGTTACCGATTTGAAACAAAAAGATATGCCGTAAACAAATAACTGAAACCTTGTCAAACTGGAGATAGGTATATATTTTGCAGGTATTTTTCAAAATGCATTTCAAATTCTGCATTGACTAGAGTGTTTACTTATTTAAAAACAAACGATTCATGTTAGGATTATTTGACGAGAAAAACATGTATTATCATAAATTTGTTAAGCTAATGAAATGTCTAAAATATAACAATATTTCTGGAGAAAAAAAAATATTTTAACTGAAAAAAAAAATGGTTTATTTTGACAAACTGAAGTTACTAAATTCAGAAGGTGAAAATTAAGTTTTATGAAAATCTATAGCTTATATAGATTTTCAAATTAATACCAAAAAAAGGAGAAAAGTCGTGATAAATGTGCTACACGATACGGGTATAAGTGACGCTGCTTTGCTATGGGTCAACTATCTGTTACTAGATGGCGCTGTATGCAACAGACTGAGAATTTTGAATTAATAGCAGTGAAAAATATTTATATCGAAATATATGTATGCGAGTGTTAAATCTGAAGTGCGATTAAATTAGACGAATGTAAGACGGTCGTTTCACAAACAAGCAAACAAACAAAGAGAATGCAAATTACTGAATAATTGAAACCTATAGACCAAGTGTAATACCGTTGCAATCAGTGAAGAATTCAAAATAATATCTCACGCAGGATTCGCAGAGATCTTCTATGTCAAATGAACAGCAAGAAACAGTTGCTTTATTGAAATAAATAACAGCTCATACAGTAAGATTAACAACTATAAACAGAGATAAAGCAAATTCTTCTTAATACATTAGAAATATCATAATCGCCAAAAACATTCAAAGAGCAAAGTCTAAAACAGGGGTTCGATACAGATGCATGACTTTTAATGACTTAATACTTTAGCTAACTGAACTAACTGAATCTCGGTTCCAAGACAGTTGTTATATATATGTGTATATAGAGAGAAAGCTGCTACAGTTTCAAAAATACGCTTTTCGTAAAGTTCCAGAATGTCGCCAAATTAGCGATAAATCGCTAAATGTCGGCAACTTGGCCATAAAAATTATCACTAAGATCCAGTAAGAAGGTATCTGTTCATATATATGTTTCTAACTGAGCTATATCCATACAATTCAGATGTCGATTTATTAAGAATTACAAAATCTACAAAATAATGCACAAAATAAACACTTTCAAACAAAATCGAGTAGATACGTATTTGGTGGAGTAGATACGAGAATAAAATGTGTTAAAAATGCAATACTATAAAAATACATTAAAAAACTAAAAAATTTACAAAAGTATTGTGCGAAATGCCCAGCGGTTGCGCGGTAAGATAGCTTTCCCGCAAAGCGGGTCGAAAACAAGAAGTCTGCCGGCTGAGCAGCATGAGTCAACGACGGCTTCAGGGTTGTGAGAAAGGGGCAGGGAGAGGCAAGGTTGCCAGATTTGAAGTGAAATCGCCCATTTGGCGATATTTGGTGACAAAATTGGCGATATGAATTCAATTCCTGACGGGGAGAAAGTAGTCTTGAGCAAAGAATATGTACTGTTCTTTAGTCTTGAGTTAAGAGATTAGCTTGAGAGCTTTCTTTAGCGCTTTGCAGTGAAGCTGCCATGAAGCTGATCGTTTCAGTGTGTTTATCGTTCAGTGTTTTTCAGTGTCTTTTCGATGACTGTAAACGTGTTTTTTGAATTGTCCTGAATAATACTGGCGAATAAATTGTGTTTTGATTCTTCATCAAGTATTATCATCAGTTACTCCAAATCCACGAACCCGTAGAATGCAACAATATGGACATTTTGAGGAACATGAAATCTAATTATCTAATTCATCAGTAAAAGAATAAATTAAATTCTTACCTAAGAGACCGTAACATTAAAGGTGGAAATTCATGTATTTTTTAGGTGCCATCCTTTTTTT
>KK120529.1:245895-291973 GCA_000611955.2 Stegodyphus mimosarum | reverse complement strand
TGCTGAAATATAGTTTCAAGATTCTGCTAATTTGCTACTGTGTAATCAATTTTATTTGCTATTTTTACAGAAGATTTTCCAGTAATTTAGATATCAAATAGTGTCTTCTGGAGCTTGAGTTTTGTTTGCTCCCCCCCAAAAAAGGTCAACAGATATAAGGTATTTCTCCCGTCTTCTTGGCATGCCTTTGTGGTGTAGTGGTCAGCATGCTCGGCGCGTATTCGAGATATCCGTGGTTCGGCGAGGGCATTGCTCATTTTTCACATCTCCTGCTTCCGAAAAAATCCTAATGTAAATACACAGTTACAAACTTGTTCCAATTTATAGCTAAGGCAAAGCATAAATATCGAGGTTTGGCAATTATTTTTAATGAAAGATTATCATGTTAGAGACATAGCCCAAAAAAAAAATCGAAGAAACTATTGAGGTTGCGCAGAACAAAAATCAAAAGTGCATGAAACATGAAAAAGTTGAATGAAGATAATTTTTACAAGCACATAAATTTATGAAATTCCTGAAATTTTAATAATGCAAGATGGTAAATTAAATGAAATTGAATTCATTGAATTTTAAATGAATGCTGTTAGTTTAATGGAACGAAATTATTAAATGTTAGTTGAAATCATTCAGTTGCCTGAAATAAACACTTTGATGTACAATATTGTCAATTAAATATGAGGTGAGACAACGTCAACGTAAGTTCATTTCTTAAAGTTCTTGTAAGCACGAGAATTGACAAGTCAGTTCGTTTGCCATTTCGAAGCCCGCATAGTAGATTGCTATTTTTGCAAAAGCGAATCAGCAAAAAGTGCTGAGTCATAGAGATGAAAATCTGGAGATTTTATAAAAGAAACGGGGGGCAGGACTTGTGTATTTTCCTCCTCTTCTCACCTTCCTGCCGATGAAACTTCTCTTTCTTGAAAAGCTGTTTAGGAATCAATCTTCCATTTAGATGGAAATATTTCGTTTTCGATTTTGAATTGGCTGTTCATTTCAATTGAATGCATTTCAGATTTTTTTTTTATCTACTTCCTGTTTTGAAGGAAGAAACGTTTTATTCCTTCTCTGTTCTCTTTTTGCTTCTTCTTTTGTGTGTACTTCGATATACAAAGGATGCCTTGAGAAAATTAAGATCTGATCTGAGGGGAAGGGGACTTTATGAGAGATTAACTTTTTATTTTGAGATTATATATACACTTCTGTTTATATACATTTCTTTTGATGTTATACATACAAAACAGAACTCACTATATTACCATTATGCATATACAACAATGAATGAAAATTAATTTGTTTTACCTGTAAAAGGGGAGAAATTTAGATCGAGTTAGGCTTAAGTTAGGTTATTTTAATAAAGAACATTAGGGCTGTATGCCTGAGGGTATGGATGCCTTCAAGGAGAACTTTTCTATTACGAGAAGCTAGCTCATACTCACTTTACGGCCCACCAGTGACGAGCCGCTAAGTTGCTGAATACTGGTATTTTGATCAGGGTTCGATTCCAAACCAACGAGCTGGTTGCATGGGTATTTTCGCAATGTATAACGTAGGTACCAGCCAGTTTCTTTTAGAAAATCATCCACGATGGTATCCTTCCCCTTAGGCGTGTTTTGTCATAATAAAATGAATAAAACGTATTGACGTTACATATGAGGAATTCCACGAATATCGACCGCTCGATTAACCCATTCGCCTGTGTTTGAGCCCAGGACGAAATAACAGTATTTAATAGTCTTTAACTCTTCGGCCACTGGCTGGGCTCGAGTTTAGATAAATTGCAATCATTTTTGTTAGAAAGAACAGTGCCACCATACGAATATTTTTATTATCCCAAAAGGCGTTAGCTCAGAAGAGCTATTAATTTCGTTTTGGCATTTTGCGTTGGTTAACTTTTCAAACTGTTGCCACCAAATATTACAGCCTTATACTACTCGTAAGAAATTAAATAATGAAGAATCTGCATAAATGTATGTATGTTTCTCGCATTGTAATAAAACAACGGTAACTAGAGCCATCAAATTTTGAATAACGTAATCCTGTACCAAATATGGGCATCTGGAAGCCCTAATTTGGAATTTGTTTTATTACTTATTTCATATTTTGTCAGACATTAAAGAATTATTGGTTTACAAACTCAGCGATTTCAAAGCGAGATGGCTACACTGTACGGGGAAAAAATATATATATATTATCTCCAGCGCGTGAGACTGTGTATCGGAAATTCTAAAGATATGTTCATTTCAAAATTATTTTGCGATATTGCTGTTGAATTGAATTTTATGGTTTAAGTGTGAAGAACATGATATTTAATAAATAAAGGTAACACACAAAACGTTAAGAAATCGCCCCTTTGGGCGTAATGTAAGCTTTCTTTTTATAAATTTTTTTCCATCTCATTAGGAGTAATGTAATCCATTATTTTTTTTTCTAGATTTTATCAAAATAAAACATTATTGAAGCATATACGAAAAGTTGTTCAAGTACTCACCGGTGAACCCTCATGACATATTCTCGATAACGATTTTTCTCTACAAGAAACAAAACATGAAGGAAAACACAGGCGTAAAACTAGATAACAAAATGGATCAGAAAACTCGATTTGATCTCAAAAGAATTGCATACTGCATAAAAGATTTCCAATTTTGTAATGTGAATGAGTATTGTTCTATAACCAAAACATTTTGTAACCACAAGGGAGTATTTTCTAAATAGATTGAGATAGAAACTAATTTAATCTAAATGGAGATTTACTAATACATGGGGGAAAAGTTTAGTTACATTGAAACCACTCTAAGACGGCCATCTACATTTCTAGACTATTTTAGTCTTTTGTGGAAATGATCTCTTTAGAATGGTGACATGCAATATCTATATTTATTTATCTCTAAGAAATATTGATTATTTTCGAAAGTGGCTTTCTTAGGAAGATCGTCTTCGTGAGAGGGTTCACTTCTCTTCTTCTTTTTATTTATTTATTTATTTTTTGAGAATTTTATTACGTAACTTCTTAGTTACAATTACAAACACTAGATGCCTTGTGCCTTGGAATCCTGAAATATGCTTTGATTTTAAGCTATCACAGTCACTGATAAGCATTTCGTTGACTACATAAGCACTTTCCCTTTGTTTTTGG
Source organism: Stegodyphus mimosarum (assembly GCA_000611955.2). Lineage (NCBI taxonomy): Eukaryota > Metazoa > Arthropoda > Arachnida > Araneae > Eresidae > Stegodyphus > Stegodyphus mimosarum. Next base: position 288,840 of record KK120529.1, on the reverse strand, counting down.
AAAGAACTGAATGATAAGCTACCATTTAGGCAGCAACGTCCTACCATATCTCCAAACCTGAAATCTGCGATTTTCAGTTATTTTGGCATCCTAAAGCAAAAAGTATACTTAGATCATTCGGCATAACTGTAGTTTAAAAAAGCATAGCAGGTGTCATGCTCCCATCGGAACGCCTTTTACAGCAGCCGTCAGGTCAACATAACTGCAATTAAAAATATTTTAATTAAATAAAAAAAAATTTCAAAAATTGTGATTTTATGCATTTTGAGGCTGATTGTTTACTATATGTTGCAAACTTACTAAATACAAATTTATTAAACTGATTCTTGAATCAGTCTGTTCATAAACACATGATGTTAAAAATAACTTTTCCTCATTGACATTAAAAAGTAAAAAACAACTGATATGAAATGGAACTGATTATAAGTTTAATTATCCCATTATTAAACTACTGTGTATTTCAACTTCGCTCGTATCGAATAAATCGGTCATTGTTTTCGTGCGATAAAATCAAACTGACCCTTCCAATTTGGAACTTAAGTGGACGATTCGAAAAAGTAACCGTTGTTTGTGCTTTGAATACTAATGTTTTGATTGTTGACAGTTACAAAAGCAGGCTTAGTTTCGCTAGAGATTGCATATTACAAGTTTGGGGTAAGTATAGGTATAACTTTATGTAATTCTTACTGTTCATAAATAGTATTTGAATATATCAGTACATAAATAATTTCTTTTGCAGGTTAGTTTTGTCCCAAAATAAATGTAAAAAAAAATAGAGCCGCCCAACCGGTATAGTGGTTAGCGTCGCTGACTACCGTACCGAAGGGCCTGGGTTCGAATCCCGGAGAAGGTATGGATGTTTGTAAATGTATAGTGTCGGTGCGGCATGGCGGCACTTTAAATATGCGGCGAGCCGAAAATCTATATCGTGCGGTTTGGTGGAAGGGGAAAGGGGTGGGAGACCCTAGGACCCGTCCCCTCCAGGGTGCTTTCCATCCAAATTGGGGGCCGGAACTGAGCCAAATCGCACTGTCAGCTGTTAGGTGCTCAAGGCTGTTGCCAACGACAGGCGTAAATTTGCCCTCCTTGCCACGAGGAATTTCGTGGGCTTCAGCTGACACCGTCAGACAAGTGAAAAAAAAATTAGAATCTGAAAGGTTTCAGATTTTAAATTACGTCCAAAGAGGCGTTTTTTTAACGTTTTCTGTGTTACCTTTATTAATATCATGTTCTACGAAATTCAGTTCAACAGCAATATCGCAAAATAATTTTAAAATGAGCATATCTTTAGGATTTTCGATACAGAGTCTCATGCGCTGGAGATAATCCCCCCCGCATTGTTTTGCTATTGCTGGCTTTGCAATCGTCGAGTCTGTTAATCAAAAAATCGTTGAAGTGTTACAAAATATGAAATCGATAATAAACAAATTTCGAATTTAAATTAGGGCTTCCACATGCCCGTATTCTACGGAAGCTTAGGTTATATAAATTTTGATGGCTCTAGATACCGTTGTTTTATCACAATACGAGAAACATACATACATTCATGCAGATTCTTCATTATTTAATTTTTTTAAATATAATACAGGGTGGCAACAATTTCATATTTGTGATTCGTCGTTATAGTTTTCAACGCAAAATGCCAAAACGAAATTAATAGTCCTTCAAGGCAAACTGCCCCTTTAGTCTAATAAATTTCAGTAAAAATATATTTTCAGTTTTAAGACCGAAGAAAGGAGTCTTCATTTCCTCCCCCCATGTGCATCCATTTTTGTGTTATTAGTTCAAACGGGCAATTTGCCCTGAAGGACTGTTAATTTCGTTTTGGCATTTTACGTTGAAAACTATAAACGGAGAATCACTTTTAAATTGTTGCCACAAAATGTTATCGCCCTGTATTATATTTAAAGAAATTAAATAATGAAGAAGCTGCATGAATATATGTATGTTTCTTGCATTGTGATGAAACAACGGGTGCTTAGAGCCATCAAAATTTGAATAACGTTATCTTCCATAGAATATGCTCATGTGGAAGCCCTAATTTGAATTTGAAATTTGTTTTATTGTCTATTTCGGATGTTGTAACACTTCAACGAATATTTGATTAAAAAACTACACGATTTCAAAGCGAGCAATGGCAATACTGTACGGGGGGAAAAAACATTTTTATCGCCAGCGCGCGAGACTCTGTTTGGGGAAATTTTAAAGATACGCTCATTTTTAAATTATTTTGCGATACTACTGTTGAACTGAATTTAATGGCTTTAGTAGAACATAACGTTTAATAAATAAAGGTAACACACAAAACGTTAAAAAACGCCTCTTTGGGCGTCATTTAAAATCTGAAACCTTTCAGATTCTAGCTTTCAAATTTTCTCTTTTCAGTATTTTAAGTCACGTTAAAAAGAACAGATGCATATTCTATTAAATTCAAATGGAAGAATTATAACTCACTTTACATACCAAGCACGTACCAAACTTTTAAAACATGCAAGTTTAAACATGCAAGTTAAACGTGCAAGTTAAAACACGCAAAGAATTTTCAGGTTCGTGATATTGGCATGGAGATGAGAACATAATTTGTTTTAATATACTATAAATGCATTAATTCTGTTTAGGAAATAATTCTTATTTTATTTCTGCAAACGATTTCTGTTTAAACGTTAATATTTTTTTCTCATTAAAAATATCTCTTAAAACAGAACAACTGTTCGCAAAATGTTTTGAAAACTTATTGTTAATGATTCGTAAACAAATGATGCTTGGTTGAACCAATACATGGAATCAAAGAAAAGCTTTTAAAAATGTATTAAAAAACTAACATTTTGTTTAAACAACTGCAGAACAAAATACGACGAGAATCTAGTAAATAATAGAACACAGTGTTTTAAATACTGCATAATATTTATAATGACTTCAAATTATAGGTTTTCGTGTTTATGCTTCAAGAATTATTTCTTCGCGGACATTGTAAAGTAGCCAAACTCCTTAAAGAGCCTTTGATAGCATATTTTTTGTCGAGATTCCAATATGAGTTTGATTTTCTTACGTCAGATAGTCAGTAGTCATTAAATTTCATGCATAATTATTTATAAACTATAGATTTGCTTCGTGAAATTTTGTGAGAATATCATATTTATTCTTCATTAGCTTCTCTATAAGACTTTTTTCCCTTTGTAAAATCAGAATATGGTGAAACCTGTCATGGTTATCACGTTCCATATGAAAGTGAACAGTATTTCTGAAAACATAATTTTGACTGAAAACATAATTTTTTAACTGGACACATATTTTTTTTTTTCTGAAAACAGAATTAATACTTTTTCCAGTTTTGTTTAAGAAAGTAATTATTGTTTTATATATTTCGCTAGTTTTTCTGATAACCAAGTGGAGCGGTTTTTTTTTTCCCAGTTACTTTTTCTGCGCGCGAACGGGAAGCAAATTTTTACTTCAACTCACTTTTACACAGCGTTTTAAAGCCTCAAGTTTTTCTCAACTTTAGAAACTATTTTTTCCTTCTTTTCGTTTAATATTTTGTCTAATATTCTACAAAAAATAAATCCACCAAAGCCCCCCCCCAAGAAAAAGTTTAAATTAATTTAATGCAGCTAATAAGAAAAATGCCTAACAAAAGTGAATAATTTATACACGGGGAATTGTTAGAATGGATTACTATAAATTTTATTATTAGATATTATAGATGTTATCCTAAGAACTGACTTCCTTGCAGCAAAAGAATCCTGATACTTTGAAAGTAACATTCTGCAGTAGTTAGTAGTAACACACTCGCTATTAAATTAGCTTTTCAACATATACTAAATAATTAGTTATACTACTAAATAATCTGTTGGATAAATACGAGTAAAATTTTTTAGACTATCAAGTAAAAGAATCTATCAAGTAGAAGAATTTTTTTGACTAGCAAATAGAATTTCAGAATTTAGGTAATATAAGTAGAAAATGAAAATAAATTAAAGGTTATTTTAGGAGCTTACTTTTTAAAATCATAAATAAAGAAAAAAGGGAATTAAAATGCCATAAGAACCGATCTAGACTGTTTACAATGTTCGCATAAATTGATTTGAAGTTCATTTTGCAATTTTTAATTAGATGCTTTGAGTTTTTATGCCTTGCCGCGAAGTGAGAACTGAATTAGCTGAATGAGAAACATCTCTAATGAAATTCGAGGAAATGAGTTTAAATGAAATACAGCCAAAAATGTGTATAACTTAATAGGTCGTACAAGCAAGTCATGCGTTCTCGACATCAGATTTTTTTTTTATTTATTAGTTTATTTTAATTCTGTTTTTGATTTCTAGAAGTAAAATCTTAAATGAAATAAACGTTGCTCTAAATGACAGCTCACATTAGAACACTAGGTAACAGTGGCGGCTCGTAATAAGCACTGTGAAACTGCAGCACCCCTATTTCTACCTATTATTATTTTTAATATTTAATAAACCATTCCCCTCTTTATACTTCTACAATATATAATCCTCAAACTTAATGTCAGTAGCCATCCTTCAGTTTAAGAAAAAGGCACGAAAGTTCTTGTATAAAACAGCGAGCTTCACAGTTTCAGTGGCCTGGTGTTTGGTGCTCTGCGCATGCGCCCACAGAACGCAGCACGCGAACGAAGGACAGAGCAGAGCACTGCCGCTCTTGCAGTGCCGAAATTCTGGAAAGGTAATTTCTTTTTATTTTACTCCGTGCGTGTGATATTTGGCTGTTCTGAGCATGCGCACTTAGAAAGCAGCGCACAAGGCCGAAAGGAAAAAGAGCACTGTCGCTCTTACAGTGCCGATCTGGAGTGCTGTTTGTTGGGAGGCGTTTCTTTTTTTTTTTTTTTATTCGGCGTGTGCTGTTTTTAAAAGTCATAAACCATATTCTTGGTTAGATTATTTTTCAGCTATTCTATTTGAGTCATTTTTTTCAGTTCTTTTACTTTACAGAAACCTTTAACCCTGTCCTTGCACCCTCAAGTAATAAATTCTGTGACTGTAAGAGCACTTCACGAGCTTTCGTTTTCACAGCTCTCTCTTCATGAGAAAATTACAATTAAGGAAAGAGGTCATTCAACACCTGATATTCTAATATGTCAGCTAAGCATAAGCAACAAGAAGAAATATATTCGTAGTTTCAATTCTGAATGGTACCAACGGAAAAGTTGGCTTTGCGGTTGTGAAGTAAAAAATGCCCTGTTTTGCTTCCCGTGCTTGCTGTTTGGAGGTGATGTAACGTGGACAAAAGATGGTTTCAGAAATATAAACAAACTGAAAGAAAAAACTGAAAAGCATGCGAAGTCAAAGAAGCACGTTGATAATGTAGTTTCACTGTCACTTTTAGGAACAGTTAGTATTAAGGAGAAACTTAGTGAGGGATACAGACTTTCAGTCAATGAGCATAACATAAAGGTTAAAAGGAATCGTGAAATTTTGTGCAAAATAATAGACTGTATTATCTTTTGTGGAAACTTTGAAACTCCCTTACGTGGACATGATGAAAAAGACGATTCAGTAAATCCAGGGGTATTTAGAGGATTAGTAAATTTTGCCTCTAAATAAGATTCAGATTTGAAGAATCACTTAGAAACTAGTGCAGTCTTCAAAGGTGTTTCAAAAACCATTCAGAATGAAATACTTGACTGCCTATTTCAAATATACCATGAGGAGGTAAGGACGGAAATTAGAAAAGCTTCTTTTATAGCTTTAATGGCTGATGACACAACAGATGTTTCGGAACACACTCAGATGGTCATTGTTCTACGGTATGTATTGAATGGAGAAATATTTGAGCGTTTCTGGGGATTCTTTATTCCAGAAAATCAAACTGCAGATGGAATATCAAAATGTATTTTAGAACAATTGGACATAATCCTTCAAGGAAATGAACAAAAAATGATAGCTCAGACATCTGATGGTGCAAATGTCATGAAAGGCAAAAAAGCTGGAGTTCAAGCAAAAATAAAAGCAGTATATACTAATGCACATTTCATTCACTGTTATGCACATCAACTTAATTTAATAATGAGAAATGCAGCGAGTATTTCCCAAAACGCAAAAATATTTTTTTCTAACATTCTGGCTATTCCAACATTCTTTTCAAGATCACCGCAACGTGTGTCCATTCTAAAGAAGCATATGGAAGTTAGCATTCCACGTCCTTCCTTCACAAGGTGGAACTTCAACATACGGACCATAAACAGAGTTCACGAAAATTTGCAACCTTTAAAAAATCAACATCAAATGAAGATCAAACTATTGCAGAGGCAACAGGAATTTTAAAATATCTAAATGATGATAATTTCAAGTTTTGGTTAGAGCTTTTTTATCAGATTATGCCTCATGTTGAAATAATATACAACCAAATGCAATCCAGAGAAATTAGTACGTTTAAAGTTAATGAATGTTAATGAATATATAACAAATTTCAAAACTGCTATTTTAGAATTAAGAAATTCAAAGTACTGTGAGAATTCTTCAAAGACACTGATGGCTGAAGCTAATAAAATATGTGACTTTATATGTATTGATGCAATGGACAGATATTCTTCCACTAAACATTTAGCAGCTGCTAAATTGTTCAACAAGAAATGCTTCGCTAGTTTTAGGAATAAACATCCTGCAGAAGAAATAGTACTGACCACTGAAGCATATCCAATGATTGACAAGAAAAAGCTTGAAACTGAACTAAAAGTATTCTATTGTAGGTCTGATATTCATGAATACTGCAATTTAATTGAGCTACTGAAGTTTATCTCGGAAAATAATCTAGATGATGTTCTTAGTGAAATTACGAAACTGATAAAAATTCTCTTGACAATTCCCATGACTACACCAGAGGCAGAACGCTGCTTTTCAACATTGAAAAGAATGAAAACTTTTCTAAGAATCACTATGAATTCGGAAAGACTAAATGCGCTTGCAGTGCTTTCAATAGAGAAAAATTTCCTCAGTTTTCATCCAGAGATCAAGGAGAAAATTATTAATCTTTTCGCGCAAATTAAAACGAGAAGAATGGATTTCATTTTTAAATGAATGGATAAAGATTTGACTGTAACAATTTAGGTTAAAGTAATTAAAAATGTTTAATTTTTCTCTTATAAGATTTCATGAAAATTTCAAAATAAATTTTCTTTTTATACGTGTTTGTTTCCGTTTACACAATTTTAAAACAAAGGTTAAAATTTTTTGGAACAGCACCCCCACTAATTTTAACTACGAGCCGCCACTGCTAGGTAATCAAAACATTTAGAGGGAGTTGTAAATATTAATAGCATAATATAATAATAATGATAAATATAACATAATAATAATAATAATGTAATATAATGATAATAATAATATAATATAATAATAATAGTAATAATAATAATAATATAAAAAAATCCGAAAGGGTCCAAATTTTAAAGGTCCCCCAAAAGGGCCATTTTAAAGTTTAATATGGTTTACAAGTAGAGATTGTAGAGACATTAGGTTACTTCGAAGAAGACGTATTGAAAAATGAAAATGGTTTCGGGGACTCAATCGCCAAATCCGGGTGGTGGATTAATAATAATAATGATAATGTAATGATAATAGTAATATAATAATAAGAATATCTAAAATCTCTTTTAACGAAATCTTTCAAAGAAATTCAAATTTTTAATTAAACGAATTATTAAAAACTGTTACGAATTATTAAAAACTGAAACGAATTATTGAAAATTATTTGTTTTCAGACATACTTTTCCTGTCCATTATAAAAAGAGAAATAATTTATATCAGTTTTTCTTTTCTTTCAGATTTTTATGCAGATATTACTCGATTAAACTGATAAAACTGATTTACAGTAAACAGTATTTACAAACAGTATTTACAAACTGCAGAATTCATCTTTTTGTCCTTTCCATATTTGCCAGCGTTATCGAACTTAAAACTGGTTTTATGAATTTGATTCTTTTGAACTGAAATAATAAGTTTATTGCCTAATATTTTGCTTTATTTACCGAGTGAGGAAATCACATTATACAAGTAATTATGAAAATGAAATTTTCTGTAATTTGAACGCATGAGAAATGTTGTGCACACTGCAAGAAAAATAACATTAAAAAACTGCCAAAATAAATCTCAAACGCCATAAAATAGAGCACCAAAATTATTTAATTTCTTTTGTGATTTGTTTTTCTTGATTTTAATAAATCGAACTGAGTCACATATTTGCGTTTAAAAAAAGTATAAATTTAGCAGTTTGTTTGATACATACTGAATTTTATCAAAACTACAGCTTGATCACGCTAGTTTCCAGAAGTCTTCTTTCCTCTTCTCTCCTCCCCTTAAAAGTTTGCAAATGACGTAAAAATAGTAATTAATAATGAGATAAAGTTACGACTTAAAATTTATATTTAAAATAAAATTACAAAATTTACAAATTAGCTATTTTTCCTATTGTAACAAATTAAACACAAAAAATTCCGAAGAAAACTCGAAATTTAATCGAAGAAGAAAGTGCAAAATAAAACTGTTTACTTTTATGAACTATATACTATGAATAAAGCATTGACTAGTCTTAAACAACAGTACAGCTAACGTGAGCCATCTTTCAGAACGGATGTTTTTATTCTATTACTTTCCTTTTCCACGTGAGAAACAAGGCCAGCTTTCGCTTTCGTGCCGGGAGCTCTGAAATGGGTTAAGCGTCAATGCTCGTGCTTTCGTAGGTCATGGAACTTCGAAGAATTTCTCTCTGGCAATCAATAAAAGCGTGTTTTTTTCCGTTTTTCCCGATTCCAACTCAGAACAGAAGAAATCACATAAGTTGTACTTCTTCTTAAACAAAAACGCCCGAAAAACTGCACAATAGTAAATCCAAGAAGCCATATTATTGATGATATGATTAAAGGCAATTTGTGGCCCATCATTTGTAAATTGCGTAACATCAGCACAACATCTATGTTTATCGTATTATGTATTTACACACTATTCTCTAGAAGGACCACTGGGACCAGTATTTCTAAGCACATAATAAATACCGGTATAGAATATGGCCTATATAAAACAATGACAGCCATAAGAAGATAAAATCGTCTGGAACCATAAATAATCGTTTTAAAGAGTGGTCACTGTGTTTTTATTTGATCTGTTGTTGTTATCCTTTCTCCTTTCAAGTTTTTTTTTAGATTGCTCAATCTTTTCATAAGCTGCTTCTAGCCCTGTACGAGCCAGAACACAGTCTGTACGAAAAAACGATTTATGATTAATTATATGCTATACTATAATTCATGAATAGCTTTCGACTGACCGATATTTTTTGAGTACTTCTTCTAAGAAAATGGTACTGTAAAGTATTTTTATCCGCACCAATAATTTTAAAATTTGTTAATATTGTAAATATTGTTACGAATTTTGCATTTAGTTAGAAATTTTTGGTAGAACTAGAATTAAAATTGTTTTATTTCCTAGTGCAATGCAGCGCGTGACATATTTTAAGAAAAAGCTACGCCGGAAAAGCAAAAATACAAGAGAACGTGCATTTAACATTGAATAAAAGTTTAGCTCTGTAACTGATATTTAATTTGAATAAATGTAATTGACTACTATGGTAACTGTAACCGTAATCCTACTCTTTTTGCTTTCCAGAAATTGCTAGAACTGTCTTGCGCGACTGATTTAAAAAACTATAAATGGCGGAGAGAAACATCTCAGCTCAGTTATTGTTTAGATAACTGTTGTTGTGAATTGTAGCTAATTCGCGGTCAGATTGGATTAGCAGTCTCCGCGCTTTGGATTGTGTTCTATTTAATGTTTTAGTAGTTTAAAATATAACTACTACGTGATATTGCGTGATACTGCGATATTGTACAAATATCTTTGAGGAAAAATCCAGCGTTTTGTTATACTTCTTGTGATAAGAATAAATTTTATTAACTTTTTATCGAAATTGTGCATTCAATCTTTTAAGAACCCGTACGCACGCAACAATATTTTTAAATGTTATGTTGCTTCAGATGATTTGTTCCACTGTAGATGTGAAGATTTTAAAAAGGTGATACGCAGTTCACTTGTTAAAAGAAATTGTTGATTTATGTTCTAAGAAATATTTGCTATCTTCAAAAGTGGTTATTTAAGGCAGGTGATTGCCTCGACGGAACTAACTGTAATTGTATTCAATGCGTTTAAGCTGTAAATATCTAATGAGCTATATTTCTTTACCATGCTTCTAAAGCAATCACTTATCAAACTTAAGGTGATTCTTAGTAAATAGTGCGATAATATAGACCCTAAATTAGATGAATCCCATATTTTATTAATAACCGTAATAACAAATTTCGTAATTATTTTGTAGAAAATAGAGTTTAACAGTCTTCTTCATCTTTTAATGTTTCCAAGCTTTCCTTTAGATTTGGAATAGTGGCACACAAATTAATTTTTATGGTGAAAACCAACAACTGAATAGCAATGAACTGAATAAAAACTGAATTAAAAAAAATCTGAACGCTTTCAGACTTTACATTACGCCCAAACATGCGGTTTTTTTAAACGTTTTTGTGTGTTACCTTTATTTATTAAATATCATGTTCTTCGCACAGTTCAAGAGCAATATCGCAAAATAATTTTAAAATGAGCATATCTTTAGAATTTCCAATACACAGTCTTGAGCGCTGGAAATAACTTTATTTTTCACAGTGTTGCCATTCCTCGCTTTGAAATCGATGAGTTTGTTAATAAAAAATTCTTTAATGACTGACAAAATATGAAATAAATAATAAAACAATTTCCAAATTCCAAATTAGGGCTTTCAGATGCCCATATTCGGGTGGAAACGTACACTATTCAAAATTGGATGGCTCTAGGTATCGTTGTTTTATCACAGTGCAAGAAACGTATATACATTTATGCAGATTCTTCATTATTTAATTTCTTTAAATATAATTCAGGACCGTAATATTTGGTGGCAACAATTTGAAAAGTGAATCGATATTTATAGTGAATCGACGCAAAATGCCAAAACGAAATTAATAAAACTTCTAGATAAATTGCCCTTTTGGACTAAAAGAAAAAATTTTAATCAATTATCTTTTAAGGTATTCCCTTACTAAAATGTAATAAATATTATTATTACTTAAATGATATAATTCTTTTTTGCTATTGTTTTATTACCTGTTTTATATTTTTTAAAACTTTAAGGAATTTTTGATTAACAAACTCAACGAATCGTTGAGTACGCAATCAAATATTTTTTGTAGGCAATAATAAAATATTTTTGTATGCATTTTATTGTATGAAATAACAAAATCTTTTTTGTACGCAGTTTATTGTATGCAATAAAATATTTTTATCTCCATCGCGCGAGACTGTCTGTCCGAAAACTGAAGATACAGGTTTTTAAATATTTTGTGATTTTGCTGTAGATTTGAACTGTATGTAGGGTAAATGAGAACATGATATTTAATAAATAAAGTTACCACCCAAAACTTTAATAATAAAAAGACAAAAGAAGAGTTTTGGAAGCCATCTTACTAAGAAAACTGAACACTGATATTATAAACGGAGAAAAGCCCTGCCCCTCCCAAAAAAAAACTGTATTCCAACATTTAACACTGCATTCGAAATTCTCAAACAAATGCTGCTAAACTGTGTTTAAAATTTTTGTGATTTTGTTGTTGAATTGTACTTGGCGTAAGTGTGAAGAGAACGATGCTTAATTATTAAACTAACAAGTATTAAAAAATATTAAAGAAGAAAAATTTTTTTAAAAAATCTAAAAGCTTTCAGATTTTACACATTACGCCCAAAGAGACTTTTTTAACGTTTCGTTTGTTTTATCAAATATCATATTCTTCGCAATTGAATCATAAAAATTCAATTCAACAGCAATATCGGAAAACAATTTTAAAATGAGAATATCTTTAGAATTTCCGATGCACAGTCTCGCGCGCAATGTTGCTATTCCTCGCTTTGAAATCGTTGAGTTTGTTATTCAAAAATTCGTTAAAGTGTTACAAAACATGAAATTGATCATAAAATAAATTCCAAATTCCAAATTTGGGCTTCAAGAGGCCCATATTCGGGTGGAAACGTACGTTGTTCAAAATGGGATGGCTCTAGGTAACTTTGTTTTATCAGAAACATATATAGATTTATGCAGATTCGTCATTATTTAATTTTTTTTTAAATATAACACAGAGCGATAATATTTGGTGGCAACAGTTTGAAAAGTCAACCGATATTTACAGTGAATCGACGCAAAATGCCAAAAAGAAATTTGTAGCGCTTCTGAGCTAACGTTCCTTTGGGCCAAAAAAAAAAAAAAAAATTAGTGAGTGCAACAGCACACTCGTAGACTGTGAGCTGAGCGAGAGTGTAAAAACCCTTAACAAACTCTTTTGGGCGACCGTTAATATCTGAGATCTTTCAGATTTTTTTTTTTTCCCACACTAAAGCTGATTCGATGTTTTATACATTTATTGACAGGTGAAAGTTTGTATGAAAACATTAAATAAATCGTATCTCGATAGTTGAAGATGGAAATTACTGTAAATTTTCAGCAGCTTATTTTACGAGGTAGATTACTGAAGAAGTCATAAAGTTTCATTAATTAGTTTGCTTTTATAGCAATGTATTTAAATTGTTTATTTTCAGCCATTCCTTCTGGGTCAAAGAAAGTCTTTGCAGGTATGTCTTTGCGTGTAGAATGGGTTCATTGTTTATAATACATGATGCACTTCATATGTACATTTATAGCACACCAGCGTCCGGGACTGAGACTATCGATCACAAGAACTGACTAGGAACTCACGCGATCTTTATGCGAACCATTTATAGAATGCTTAGAGAGAGCAAAATAGGTCAACTCCGGAAACTTCATTTAGCTAAGAAGAACTGGAGAAGCTTTATTCACTTATAAAGTGGAAATTCGATTGCTCCCCGAGTTCGTGCGAACAGGTACAAAACATATCTGTTCTTAGACCTGCATATAACGGCAGATCGATTCAGCAATAATTCAGTTTTTTCAGTAACTAGTGTTCACGGTACAACAGGAATGTTGTATTTTCGATGCAAAAGTGAAAAAGGTTAACTTTGCTGTCGGAATAATAAACACAGAGCTAAATGAATAAAAAATATACATTAAAAAACATAACATCCAAGGGAGTAATTAAAAAAAAATTGAAAGCTTTCAGATTTTGCATAACGCCCTAAGGGGCATTTTTTTAATGCTTTCTGTGTTACCTTTATTAATTAAAGATTGTTGCGTGCGTACGGGATCGTAATTGATTGAATGGCAACACTGTACAACAACAACAACAACAAAAATATTATCTCCAGCGCGCGAGACTGTGTATCGGAGATTCTAAAGATACGCTTTTTTTAAAATTATTTTGCGATATTGCTGTTAAATTGAATTTTATGGTTTAAGTGCGAAGAACAGTGTTTTAAGTACTAAGTGCTAGGATATTCGTTAAATTAAATATCAATTACAGAGATAAACTTTTATTCAATGTTTAGAAGCACGTGCTCTTGTATTTTTACTTTTCCGGCGTAGCTTTCTTTTAAAATGCTATGTCACGCGCTGCTTTGTAGGGGGGAATAAAACGATTTTATTTATAATTCTATTAAAAATATATAACTAAATGCAAAATTTATAACAATATCATGTTCTTCGCACATAAACCATAAAATTCAATTCAACAGCAATATCGCAAAATAATTTTTAAATGAGCGTATCTTCAGAATTTCCGATACACAGTCGCGTGCGCTGGAGATAATTTTTTTTTTCTTCTCGCATACAGTTTTGCCATTGCTCGCTTGGAAATAGTTGATTTTTTAATCAAAAATTAGTTGTTAAAGAGTTACAAAATATGAAATCGATAATAAAACAAATTCCAAATTTGTGCTTCCAGATGCCCATATTCGGGTGAAAACGTACGTTATTCAAATTTCGTTGGCTATAGATACGGTTGTTTTATCACAATACGAGAAACATACACTTAGGCAGATATTTGGTGGCAACAGTTTGAAAAGTGATACGGACATATACAGTGAGTCGACGTAAAATGCCAAAACGAAATTAATAGCCCTTCTGAGCTAAGGCTCCTTTGGGCTAAAAACACACACACACACACACAAAAAAGTGAAAGCTTTTCAGATTTTATATTACGCCCAAAGGGGCGGTTTTTTAGTGTTTTGCATGTTACCTTTATTTATTAAATATCATGTTCTTCACACTTAAACCGTAAAATTCAATTCGACAGCAGTATCACAAAGTATTTTAAAAGAGGATATCTCTCAAGTTTCCGATATACAGTCTTTTCGCACTGGAGATAAAAATGCTTTTTTTTTTCCGTACAGTCGCTTTGAAATTGGTTGAGTATGTTAACAAAAAATTCTTTATAATGTTTTACAAAATATGATATTAAAACGGATTCCAAATTCCAAATTTGCGCTTCCAGATGCCCATATTAGAATGGATGACTATGTTATTAAAAATTTGATGTCTCTAGGTACCGTTGTTTTTTTACAGTGCGAGAACCATACATATATTCATGCATAAATTCATGATTCTTTATTATTTAATGTCTTTAAATATAAACGCAAGGCTTTAATACTTGGTGGCAACAATTTGAAAAGTGAAAAGGGCATTCAGAGGGAACCGACGCAAAATCGCAAAACGAAAACAATAGTCGTTCAGGGACAAAGCCCCTTTGGAGTAATGATATTAGCAGTTGCAAAACGTGTCATTCAGTTAATGTTGGAAAATTCATGGAATAGGCTCAGCCTACAACTAGGTATTTTTTGAAAAATAGATTAATGGGGATGTATGACACTAATGGAACGTGTAGATTGTAGATGTTAAATCATAGACTGTTAGAACAATTAAGAAAAGCATAAGAAACGCACACTACATTTTTAAAGATTGGATTATCTGGATTATGGAAATGTACGCAATGGCTATCTACCTAAGGGAAGAGATGACTTCATGGAAGATTTCTTAAAGAAAAACTGGTTCATATTCATGTTACGTTTGAAGTTTTAATTTAGTTCAGTTTATTTGATTATGACAAAGCAGCCGACGGCTATCTGCATAAGGGGAAGGATGCCTTCGTCAAGGACTTCCTAAAGGAACCTGGCTACAAGTTACATACGGGGCAAACCACGAAAAAGATCAGGCAACTAAGTCCGTTCGCTAATACTTGAAAGTGAGTTGAACTACCAGTATTTAGCGATTTTATCGCTAGACTATTAGTGAGCCCATCCCCTCCCCCCAAAAAAAATGTTTTTAAGGATACCTCGAACATAATTCAAGGACGTGTGGTCGGGAGAAATAAAAAAAAAATACTTATTAATTATTTTTATTGTTATCATTATTTTATTACCTTTCACAGAGTTAGCTTAAAAAGAGGAAGCTATCAAAAAGTGAGTTTTTATTGAAAATAGTTTTACTTTGCAGAACTCAAATGCCAGAATTGTAATGACGGTTTTAAACGTTCTGTTTTTTACTAAATATACGCTGTGTAAAATTTTATTATATACATACAACTGAACGTTGCAAAACGTGTTTATTTGTTTTATATATGGGAAAAATATCGCTAAAAATAATTCTACTTTCTTCAAAATATTATTCAAGGCATCGGGAATTAAGATCGAAATTTAGGATCTCTTGCTCCGCTGTGCTTTGTGCGAAAGCCGCGACGGTTATGATGATCCAGTTCTAGTTACATGTTCCTTGCTTGTTTCGCTGTTTCCTGACAAGAAAATAATAAAAGCCTTGTGTTTCTGCTGTTGCTGCGTTTTATTTAGATGGAAAATGCTTTCAAAACATCCGAAGCCTCGTTGATCACGTTCCATGGTCAACAAGGATGAAAAGAACTCCATTAATGCCCTAGTACGTGATACTTTTCGACCACATTGCTGTGACGTCACAATGAAGGGCGTCGACTTGGATGTTATTTCTGGAAGACATCTCATCTAGGAGGTGGATCTAGAAACCTTGAGATATTCGTCGGATAAACTGAACACACAGCTTCTGTCTGTGAAACAAACATTGTAAAAATTTACTGATTTTTATTACATTCTGCTTCTTTTTTCTTTTTTTTTCTTTTCTTTTTTTTTTTTTTTTTTTTTTTTTTTTTTTTTTTTTTTTTTTTTTTTTGCATTAATTCGGAAGGGCTATTAGTCTCAAAACGGCTTTTTGAGTCTGTTCATTGTAAACGGCGTATCAGTTTTGAAATTGTTGCCACCAAATATTATCTCCCTGTATTATGTTTAAAGAAATTAAATAATGAAGAATCTGCATGAAAGTATGTACGTTTCTGGCATTGTGAGAAAACTACTTAGAGCCATCAAATTTTGAATAAGGTAATCCTCCACCTGAACATGGGCACCTGGAAGCCCAAATTTTGGATTTCGAATTTGTTTTATTATATATTTCATATTTTGTAAAATTAAAACGAATTTTTGATAAACAAACTCAAAGATTTCAAAGCGAGTAGTGGCAACACTGTGCGGGGAAAAAAATTATCTCCAGTGCGCGATATTGTCTATCAGAAATTCCAAAGATATGCTTTGTGATATTGCCGTTGAATTGAATATCATATGGTTCAAGTGCAAAGAACATAGTATTTAATAAACAAAGGTAACACACAAAACGTTAAAAAAAAAGAGGCTCCTTTGGCGTAATATAAAATGTGAAAGCTTTTAGTTTTTTCCATCATACTTTATTTTTTTGGGCGTATCTATCTTTTTTTTTTTTTTTTTTTTTTTTTTTTTTTTTTTTTTTTTTTTTACAGTCAGTGATATCAGTTCCAGTGTTTTACTTTCGCACAGACCTTAATCTAAGTGTATTTTATCAAATAAGAGATAAATCAGCAGTGTTCTATTTTTAATTCCATTCTTTTGTTGCTTTTTAAATTTATTTTCTGGATGGCAACTCTCTGGCAACTGAGATTTCACTGGCAACTTCTCCAATAGCTATTCTTACTGCGCTTGTTAAATGAAGAAGGAGAAAGGGTAAAAAAAGGGGAGGAATAAAATCTAGCGTAAAATGCTATGTAATGAAACTTTTTTATTGGCACGTATTAGCCATTTTAGGCTTTGGTTATTACTAAGGCGGGAAGCGGTGGTCATTTTATTATGGAGGCACTGAATAGGCGGCCACCGTTACCTCCTATGAAAGGACAGACAATTGACATCCATACCTTCTCCGGGATTCAAGCCCGAGTCCTTCGTTACGGCAGTCAGAGTCACTAAACACTTTCGCGTTTGGACAGCTGTAATGAACTTAAGAGATCCTGTATACAGGTGAAGTTTCTGCATGATGTCGATTCGCATAGTGTCGTACAGCACTTCCCCCCCCCCTCGTCCAAGTGCTATTTGCAATTTTCTATTGCCCTAGCCGAGGGGCGAGAACTTCACGTCAGTAAGAGCCCATGATACAATTCAGGAAATTTCGAGAGCCGCAACAAGATTTTCCAAAAGCAAGTCCATATTTACGTCATTTTAAAAGTAGTGAAACAGGCTTCAAATGGATGGGATGCTCAAACTAAGCAAGCTAATTAAGCTAATTACAGCTTAATAAGGTAAAAAAAAAAACTTTTTTTTTCCAGTTTGTGTTTGTAAATACTTCCAATTATTCCGCGATATCTTCTTGCAAATACTGATCTATCACAATTTTGTAATGCTCATGAAACTTTGGATTCTTCTTAAATCTGCGCCAAGCAAGTCTAATAATTTTTTTGCTGCCTCAAAATTATCCTGTAATTTTCTTACATGCTTGTTCTACGGCAAGCAAACCGCATCTCAAATTTTACGCATTTTTGAAACTTTCTAAAAGTAATATCATCTCCTAAGCTGTGACCGTCATAAAATTTATTAGAAATTCCCAAATCTTCCCGTTATAGTTCGACCGTCTCAAACGCAACCCTGGCTAGCATTCTGCCAAAACATGTAGACTCGCCCAAAAGGGGAGTTATTACTTGCTGCGACGTGAAATTCTTCTCTTCTCCGAAAAGAGAGAACGGAGGGAAAGAAAATTCCCATCCTTCCACCCTATTTTGAGAATAATTCTGTCCAAATGGCGCATGCGTGTTTGCGCTCATAGTCGCGGATGAGGTGATCGAACTATATCATAAATTACTCATCAATTCGGAAATCGAATCAACTTCAAAATTATTTTTAATTTGTATCAAATTCTATATGATATAAAATGTTTCTGATGAGTTGCAAGCACTTTCTGTTCCGCTCGCAGACCACTCCAGTTTAGTTTCGACTGTTACTAAAGATTCCAAAATTCGGCAGGCCCTTCCTATACAGCATCCATCCATCCATTCATAAAGCATCCATTACTTGATAGAATCGGTATAATATTTTCATTTTTATGGTTTTGAATAATATTATTACGTTTTTTAGCTAACAGGAAATAAAATAAAGTAACTGCTTTTTTGATATTGATCATTTTAAGTTTAGTAACAACTTAAAGTAAACTTAAAGTTTAATCAAAAGAAATGAAAGGGATAAATTAGTTTCTTTTGGACATTGATTAGTTTCAGTTCATCAAAAGAAATGAAATGAATAAATTAGTTTCTTTTCGACATAGAGTAGTTTCAGTTTATCATATTTTATACATATATTTTATCTGTATAAAAGCCACACCACTCGCCTACGAGACCCGCACCCGGGTTGCGAGCCCCACTGTGACTATCCTTGCTATAGCCCCTTAGCTTTTCATTTGTATTCTCGGAGTTCAACAAAATCTGCAAAGAGAAACACATACACATGTGTTTAATATTATGAAAATGACCATGCTAATATGCATAGAAAATGCGCACATTTATAAAATCGGCAATTTACAATCAAACGACACTTTTGTTAGTCCGAAGGGGCAATTCGCCCAGAAGGACTATTAATTTTGTTTTGGCATTCTGCGTTGATTCACTGCAAACGTTGTGTTACTTTTCAAATTGTTGCCAACAGATATTATCGCCCTGTATTATATTTAAAGAAATTAAATAATGAAGAATCTTCATAATGCATGTATGTATGTTTCTCGCATTGGGATAAAATAACGGTACCTACAGTTATAAGGTATTTCTCCCGCCTTCTTCGCATGCCTTCGTGGTGTAGTGGTCTGCATGCTCGACGCGTAACCGAGAGGTCCGTGGTTCGATTCCCGCGAAGGCGTTGCTCATTTTTCATGTCTCCTGCATCCAAATAACCTAATGTTTCTACACTGGCGCCCGAACTAAAAAGGTGGTGGATGATGATTCTCCACCACCGCGATTTGGCGATTGGGTCCCCAAAACCCCAGTCGCCCTTTAAAAGGGGGAGTATATAAGGTATTTCTCCCGCCTTCTTCGCATGCCTTCGTGGTGTAGTGATCTGCATGCTCGATGCGTAACCGAGAGGTCCGTGGTTCGATTCCCGGCGAAGGCGGTGCTCATTTTTCATGTCTCCTGCTTCGAAATAACCTAACGTCTCTACACAGTCATTAAATTTTGAATAACGTAATCCTCTTGCGAATATGGGCATCTGAAACCCGAAATTTGGAATTTGTTTTATTATTGATTTCATATTTTTTAAAACTTAAAAACGAATTTTTGGTTAGCAAACTCAAGGAGTTCAAAGCGAGCAATGATACCGTTGTACAGGAAAAACATTTTTATCTCCAGCGCGCGAGACCGTGTGTATCGGAAATTCTAAAGATATGCTCATTTTAAAATTATTTTGCGATATTGCTGTTGAACTGAATTTTATGGTTTAAGTGCGAAGAACATGATATTTAATAAATAAATGTAAAACACAAAATGTTAAAAAAAACGCCCCTTTGGATGTATTTTAAAACATGAAACCTTTCAGCTTTTTAGTCCAAAGAGGCAATTTGCCCATAAGGACTTTTAATTTCGTTTTGGCATTTTGCATTGATTCACTCAAGTGTCGTTTCACTTTTCAAATTATTGTCACCAAATATTATCGCCCTGTATTATATTTAAAGAAATTAAATAATGAAGAAGCTGCAAAAATGTAGGTATGTTTCTGGCATTGTGATAAATTAATGGTACCTAGAGCCATCAAATTTTGAATATTGAACGTTTCCACCCGAATATGGGCATCTGGAAGCCCAAATTTGAAATTTGGAATTTATTTTATTATCTATTTCACATGCTGTAAAAGTTGAACGAATTGCTTATTAACAAACTCGAGGATTTTAAAGCGAGCAATGACAATGTTGTATCGAAAAAACATTTTCATCTCCAGCTCGTGAGACGGTGTACCGGAAATTCTAAATATACGCTCATTTTAAAATTATTTTGCGATATTGTTTTTGAACTGAATTTTATAGTTTATGTGCGAAGAACATGATATTTAATAAATAAAGGTAACGCGCAGAATGTTAAAAAAAGCCCCTTTGGACGTAATTTAAAATCTGAAACCTTTCAAATTTTTCTGTTTTTTAGTTTCTTGAAATCGTTTTATGCGCATTACTTGGGAAATGAGTAAAATCAATGCCGAATGTTCTGTTGCCATAGGAACCACATAAATTAATTTAAATTAAAGGTAGTCTAACTGATTAATGTTTGCAGCAGCCAAGAATTACAGGAAACAGAAAAAGAACTGAAAACAATTTTTATTTTATTTATGGCATCTAATTAGTATTTTCAGAAACCAAGAATTGCACGAAGCGGAAAACGAATCGAAAATGATTTTTTCATTATTACTTTATTTTTTATTTTATTTTTAGGCAGTTTTGCTTAACTTAAGAACTTTTACTTTGTTGGGTTTAATTACTACAATCTAAAAACCGTTTTCCTGATAATCTAGACAAATATGAAAGGAGAAAATCACTATGAATTATGTTATTATGTCCGAAAATTAATTAATTAATGCTTCGTTAAGCTAATAAGAAAACGTAATGCCTTTTTAAATGTAAAAAAAGTATGAATTTTCGAGAAAACTCAATTTATTTATATTTGCATTTTTGGAAGAAATCTTTTTTACGTCATCTGCGAAATTTCTTTTTGCAAGTAATTAATGCTTTCAGAAATCCTATAATATTATTTTTACCGCGAAATAATGTTTAAATTACAGCACAACTTGTTTATAACGAGCCCTGATTTAACAAGAACCCGGATTTAACGAGAAAATCGAAAATGCTTGGTTGGTACAATATTAAGTCTATGGGAGCATAACTCATATGTGACATTTTCTAAGCATTTTTAGTTTGTATTCTGTATAAAAAAATTATCAGCAAAACTTTATAAAAAAAAGGTTAATTTATTAATGACCCTTGTTAGTTAACTATGTAAATTTAAAATTAAGTTCTGTAAGTTGCATTAATTTTCTACTCATTTTCAATTTTTAACGAGCAGCTCCGTTATAGCGAGCAATATTTTTCCTGAAAATATTTCTTTAACGTTCCGAAGTCAACCGAATGTTAGTGATGAGTCATAAATCTTGCGAACACGTGACGACAACTTTTTTTTATCTTGGAGCGTGATAATGGATTGAATTTTTGCGCCGAGTTTTGGTTACCGTCGAAAGCATCGCCGCAAAAACATCGCGGGCGGAAACTTTGCGGAGAAAACAACGCAAGGCGAAAACTTCGCTGTACAAAACATCGTGGGAGAAAAGAAAGCAAAGAGAAAACATCGCAGTTCTAAAACAACGTGGTCGAAAATAAAGCGGTTCAAAAATTTCGCAGTTTAAAAAATCGTCGTTGAAAATATCTTGGTAAAAAATAAAGTACCTACAAATCATCGCATGACGATAACATCGCACACATGCTTTTTTCAAATCCCATATTGGCATATTATGTAATTGACTTTCGTCATAACTAACAAATCGACACCCAAAAAAATTGATTGCACGCTATACATGAAAATGTTAACGAGAGTTTAGGAATAAAAGAAAACAAAATAAAATATTGTTGCGTGCGTACGGGTTCGTTATGAATTGAATGCACAAGTCGTTAAAAAGTTAACAAAAATTTATTCCTTCCACAAGAAATAAATCAAAATGCTGAAATATTTTTCAGCGACATTCGCACAATATCACAATATCTCCAACGTTTAGCTAAAACTCAATTCAAAACAGATAATCTATCTCACAGCGAAATCGCTACAGCATTAAGTAAACAAACAACAGTTCGCTTTAAACAGCTACAGCTACAACAACAACTACAACTGAGACGAGGTGTTTCAATTCGCCTTTTATAAGCTTTTCAATTATCAGTAGAACAATCTCGCTTTTTCTAGATTTTCTGGATGGCAACAGTAATTACGAGATATTTATTTATTAAACATTAAATGCACGCGCTCTTTTCTTTTTCTTTTTTTTTTCTTCCCGATGTAGTTTTTTTTTTTTTTTAAATAGTTGCACGGGAAAATAAAGCAATTTTAATTACAACTCTAAATAAATAGCAAAATAAATGTGAAATTCGTAACAATATAATTTTCATTAAAACAATATCAGATTAACAAATGTGAAGGAAAATAATTTGATAATTAACTAAGCAATTTTTATAGAGGTAACCTCATGCAGTTATTTATTTTCCTTTTTCTAAGCATTTTTAGACTGTATTCTTCATAAAAAAAATTATCATTAAAACTTTATAAAAAAAGGTTAATTTAATAATGACCCTTGTTAATTAACTATGTAAATTTAAAATTAAGCTCTGTAAGTTGCATTAACTTTCTACTCATTTTCAATTTCTAAATGCTCAAGTTTCCTTCTTATTTTCTCAGCAAAAATATGAAATATAGAATTAAAAAAATCCCTTTTTCCTTCTTGCGCTCCCAAAGACGAACAAACATTTACAGCTTTCAAAACCTGAAAACGCATGTGTGCGATATTAGCGTGACGCGATGATTTGTAGGTACTTTATTTTTTACCGCCGATGGTGTTGTTTTTAAACTGCGAAGTTTTACGGACCATGTGTCTTCTCCGAAGAACAATAAATAACACAAGAAAGAGACAATAATGCAGTTCAAAGCAAATTA
Source organism: Stegodyphus mimosarum (assembly GCA_000611955.2). NCBI lineage: Eukaryota > Metazoa > Arthropoda > Arachnida > Araneae > Eresidae > Stegodyphus > Stegodyphus mimosarum. Next base: position 265,871 of record KK120529.1, on the reverse strand, counting down.
ACCAACTTCTTTTATACTGTCCAGAAATAAAAATGTATATATAATATAATATTTATGTATGCGAATTTTTTTTTTTTTTTTTATGATTTTTTTTCAAGAACCCGTTTTTTACAAGTACTCGTATAACGAACAAATATCGCGGTCTCTTCACACTCGTTAAAAGCGAGTTCGACTATGTTACGATTGTTAAAACTGTCTTATATTTTATGCTGCATTCGTATTCTTTTTCAAATTAGAGTAAACTCTCCTTCTTAAGGCGACCATTTCTGAATGTGACCAGTATTCATAAGAACATAACTGAGCATCATTTTTTAATATCACGTTTGTAAAACCACCATCTCCACAGAAGATGAAAATCACCTGTAACAAATGTTGACCGCCTTAGGGAAAGTCCATAAAAAATTACTCTCAAAGTGACCATGACAATACTTTCTATATCTAAATAACTCCAATAAAGATACTTTTCAGGACAGAAAATAAAAATCGGTTTCGAAAATTACCGTTGTAAAGTGACACCGTTGTACTGTCTACACTGTCTACTGTCTGTACTCAAATTACCGTTGTACTGTCTACATAACAGAGAAATCGGCTGGAATTATGGATAGTCGTTTTAGTAAGGATTCATTATGCAATAAACTCTCTTTAATGCTAGGTTTATGGACATTTCTGGACATTCGAAAAACTGACAGATATAGGAAACCTTTAAAAAATAAACTCTGAATGCTTTCAGCTTTTATATTACACCCAAAAGGGCGTTTTTTCATTTATACACACACATTTTGACAGCATTTGGACTAATGTCCCTTTGAGCTAAAAATACTTAAAAACAGCAAGCATATCTTTAGAATTTCCGATAGGGAAACTCCCGCGCTGGAGATGAAAAGTGTTTTTATCTGTACAGTGTAGCCATTTCTCACTTTGAAATCGTTGGGATGTTGATCAAAAATTCATTAAAGTTTCACAAAATATGAAGTAGGCAATAAAAAAAATCCAAATTCAGGCTTCCAGGTGCTCATATTCGATGAAGGATTACATTACTCAAAATTTTATGGATCTAGGTATCGTTGTTTTATCACAATGCGAGAAAGATATACACATTCATACAGATTCTTCATTACTTAATTTCTTTAAATATAATACAGGGCGGTAATATTTGGTGGCAACAATCTGAAAAGTGATAACGACGCTTTTAGAGATTCAACGCAAAATACCATTTCGAGATTAATAGCCCATCTGGGTTAAAGCCCACTTGGGCTAAAAACAAAATAAAAACAACGAAAAATCGCGTTTGGAGATTAAATACCTGTTCTCGACTTAAAAAAAAAAACTGAAAGCTTTCAGATTTTACATTATGCCCAAAGGGACGGTTTTTTTAACGTTTCGTGTGCTACCTTTATCTATTAAATATCACGTTCTTCGCAATTAAAACATAAAATTCAATTCAACAGCAAAATCGCAAAATAATTTTAAAATGAGCATATCTTTAGAATTTCCGATACACAGTCTCTCGCGCTCGTGATAAAAATGTTTTTTTCTGTATAGCATTGCCATTGCTCGCTTTGAAATCCTTGAGTTTGTTAATCAAAAATTCGTTAAAGTTTTACAAAATATGGAATCGATAATAAAACAGATTCCGAATTCCAAATTAGGTCTTCCAGGTGCTCATATTCGGCGCAGGATTACGTTACTCAAAATTTGGTGGCTCTAGGTACCCTTGTTTTATCACAATGCGAAAAACATACATACATTTATGCAGATTCTTCATTATTTAATTTCTTTAAGTATAATACAGGGAGATAATGTTTGTGGCAACAATTTGAAAGTGAATCAAAGCAAAATGCTGAAACGAAATTAATAGCTCTTCTGGGCTAACGCTCTTTGAGCTGAGAATTATTTAAAAACATTTACAATCTTAACTCTAGAACTACCGATAACTATCAGTTGACGAATATGTAGTTTCTTTTATTGGTGTAAAATATTTTCGGTAATTTTAGTGTTAACAGACTTACCAGAGCTTGTAACAAAGCAATTTTCGCTGATACTGACTTCTCTTTCTAGGAATTCTGCATCTGTTCTCGACTTACTCTTGATGACCAAAGATGGGTAGTTTGTCAGAATTAAGTAAGGCTAATACTTTTCCTCTATAGTATAATGGTATGCACACGAGCGGCCGAGAGGGGTTACAGTCGCTGACACTGGTAGTTTGGTCCGTAATTCGAATTCCGGTGAGTGGGCTGGTTGCATGGGCATTTTCGTGGTTTTTTCCATGTGTAATGTGTATCCGAGCCAACTTTCCTTAGAAAATTCTCCACGAAGGCATCCCTTCCCTGAGGCAGATAGTCCTGGAATGCTTTGCCATAATCAAATAAACCATCTATAATGATATTGCCAATACTCCTAATTCTTCTCGATCGTGTCTACCTGAATTAACTAAAACATTTTCGAAATCATTTTGACACATTGACTGGAACTCAACGACTGCAGATCATTCCCTAGTCTTGGGGGGGGGGCTATCGCTTTATGTTTACCCTTTAGGCACACGCGATTAATCACGCCTGGACATATCCCTTGTTCTATCGAACCGCGGAGCGTTGATATTGAGTTAGAAATTATCGAAAGACATTTCCGTTGAATTATAATTGTTATTTAGTATCGATCTTCTATCTACTATTACATTTGTTACCACAAAAAAAGTTTCATATAAAAACAAGTTAACTAGGATTAACTCTGAAACTAGCCTAATCGTCATTTTGAAGGGTTTCCTTAGTTATAAATATGCACCACATAGAACTCTGAAATGAAAGGTCTTAAGGGCAAATAAATTTGGGTATGTATTCGTCTCATTACATCGATAATTGTCTGAATAAATTAGAAAACTATGAAAATAATGTTCTTCTAATTTTGCTCATGAAGTCCGAAAGCCGGCAAAATGCCTGGTCCTGTAAATCTAGTGTTATCGCGACCAGGTAATTTTAAACTTCTGCGGAAATGTTCGTCTTAGAGAGGTAATGCTCAGGACTGGGATTTATTTACATTCTCCAAAATACAGGTCATTTTCAGGAGTGGTTGCCTACGGGAAATGGTTGCCACAAAAGAATTCGCTATGTTACATAGAATACAACGCTCTTTGGTTGATGGTTATGAAGCATCAGAGAATTTTTTTGCAAATTTGAATATTAAGATGTTTTCTTCCGCTTTTATAAAAAGCTATTTTATTAAATGAATGTTCCCACACAGGCTGTAATAAACTTTGCGTTGCAAAACAGATGGAATTCTCTTTGTCACGAATGTTCTTTAAATAATTCTCTTGATGTAAACAAAGCAATTGCATTGGTTTATTTATAATACTGTAAAAGAATAAAAATATAAAGAATAAGAAGTAAGAGGTAATTGCTACGTCATTTGAAACACGTGCCGAAAATGGCTTTAAGGCTGAGAGTAAGGGGAAAGGAAACCAACAACATACCAAAATATTGATTTCAGCGCTATTCGTGGCATCAGTCGCAGTTACAGAGATGTGCTGGTCAACTGTAGTTCTTCCTCTCGAATTCTAAATTGAATTGTACGGTGAAGATGGTGATAAAAAATTACATCTTTAAATCTCATAAAATTTGCAGTATCATTAAATTAATAATTTATTAAAGATAATGTTTGAAATTAAAAAAAAAATAAAGGTACCTAATATAGAAGATTTTCTAAAACGTTCACAATGGTTGAAGTGACAGGTAAGAGGTTGTTATGAGTGAAAACCATCTTTAGGGATAAGCAGGTTTTGGACTAAAAAGAAATTTAAAATTGTAAAATTAAGCTAAAATCGAAAAGCTACGCTAATCAGAATTCGAAAACAATTCGTATAGCCACCATTCATCATAGAATCAGATTAGATTCCTAGGTTATTCTATTGCAAAATCTCGGAATGCTTCAATACTAATAAAGAATATTCAATCCATTTCCAACTCTAAGAATAAAGTTTGACATGCGAAGCATTTGTACTGGAATATTTCCAATTTTTCCAGCAATAATGTTATAGAGTTTATTAGAGCAGGTAAACTCTGCCTTCGTCGGGATTCGAACCACAGACCTTCGAGCTAGCACATGTGGGAAAAAGGAGATAATTCTCTGCATTCTTTCCCATTTAGAAGGCAACTAAGCAACGCGAGACCCAGTCGAACAAAACCATATAATAATGATTCAGTTACCCACCATATTTTACTTCGGATGCTACTGTAGAAATTATTAGGATTTTTTCTGAGCGAGAAGCGTAAATATCAACTATACCTTTGCGGAAATTTGAACCACAGATCTTTTCATTTGCTACCTGGACACTTACACTACAAGAACACGAACGGGGGAATGCGATAATTCCTTACAGTATCACGTCTCATTGCGCTACTAATGCATTTATAATCCACATAGCCTAGTAAATATTGCTACTCCGAGACATAACACCTTTACTTTTCATTCCTTGCCACCTGGACACTTACACTACAAGAACACGAACGGGGGAATGCGATAATTCCTTACAACATCACGTCTCATTGCGCTACTAATGCATTTAAGCCTAGTAAATATTGCTACTCCGAGAGATAACACATTTACTTTACTTTTCATTCCTTGCCACCTTGCAAATGCCAGTTCTAAGAGGATTGTCGTTAACTATTCTGTAAAATCTTTAATTTAGCTTTCGTATTATAACTGCATAAAAAATGAATACACTTCTCAATACAGTGAAGCTTCTCAGAGGTGACTACACGTTCCTGAGACTTCTGAAAGCGACGGATATTTTTAAGAAAATGAAAAAGCATCCGTACTGAATATTACCTCTAATATAAATATGTGTGTATAAAATTTTGTAAATTAAGATAATACTTAAAGCACAGTGGCGTAGCTAGGGGGAGGCCGGGCGCAGCATCCAGGCGGCGAAAAATTGTCCCCGGGCGCAGCATCCAGGCGGCGAAAAATTGTTGCTACGAAATTTTTAATGAAATGTTTTCCATTCTTGGCACACAGAAAGGGGAGCAAATTCTTCAGTTGATCTCGGGGGCTGGAAACCCTAGTTACGCCACTGTTAAAACACTCGAATTCTGAGCTTCGTTTTCTCAGTATAATTGATAACAAAATCTGATGTGTACACCACATGACTTCCTTGTACGAAATATTAAATTATACACAACTTTTCCTGCATTTCACTTAAACTCATTACCTCGAATTTCATTAGAGATATATTTCTCATTCAATTAATTCAGTTCTCACTTCGCGACAAAACAAAAATGCATGAAGCCTCAAAATATCTTTATTAAAAATTGAAAAATATAGAAAACTATAAAACATAAATACAGTTAAAGCAATTTAAAGAACAATTTTTACAATTAAAATTAGAGTTTCTATGCAAAAACAAGCAATTCGGCCAGCGGACAAGAAGGCAGATTTTTCGGTGCACTCGGCAAAAAGACACTGAAGGCGTAGAAACTAATTTAATCTGTTGTGGAGGTTATGCTGAGTCAATATATAGGATAATTTAATAACTTAAAAGATAATTCCAGAATGGATTAAGCATGATTTAATTCGCAATAATAAAAAGAGACGTTATCTTTATTGTTACGAAGCTTAGTTTCTCTTGATTGGCAACAAATCCACTATTCTGCTAAGTTATAAATGTAAACAAATATGGCTGCTATGGTAAAAAATTAGGCTTAGTCGCACTGAAACAACTTTTAAATTGCAGCTAATTGCACACCTATTGCATTCAGGTTAACTAAAGGCATAAAAATATTAGCCGGAAGATAAGAAAACATACACTGGTGTGCAAAAATTAAGGACGAGACGGTTTTTTCAATATAACTTTGTACAAAAGCTTTCCAAATCAACACATTTAATACCGTAAGATCCCCAATACGTAAGGACATGAGTAATGTAAGCAACACTTACTAAAAGAGAAATCAGATTGATAAAAAGAAGCTTTATTGAAAAAGTAGCATGGAGCGCAATGCGACTGAAGGCCGAAACATCCCTGTGATGGGTGTCCAGCAAGAAACATCCGGTCTTTAATAGGGGATATGATCTCCCCTGACTGCTAGGCAGGTTTCACAGCGTCTGCCCATGCTGAGAATGAGGGTGTCAATGAGTTGTTGAGGCATTGCTGCCCATTCGTCTTGCAGCGCCAATCGAAGCTCCGGAATCGTTACTGGTGGTAAGGTACGAGCTGCCAAGCGTCTGCCTAGAAAATCCCAAACATGCTCGATGGGATTGAGATCCGGAGATCGTGCCGGCCAATCCATACGTTCAATATCCTCACTCTCTAAGAGCTGTTCGGCAGCTACTGTGCGATGACATGGTGCATTGTCGTCCATGAAAAGGAACTGCGGACCCATAGCGCCTCTAAAAAGACGCACATATGGAAGAAGAATCTCGTTACAATAACGGGTCCCGTTGACTGAACCTGCGTCGAAGATGTGAAGGTCTGTACGACTACCAAGCATGATGCCTCCCCAAACGAGAACACCGCCACCTCCATACCTGTCCCTTTCAATGATGTTCGAGGGATGATTGTGGCTTCCCCGCACTCTCCAGATGAGTACGCGATGAGAATCGCTACTCAGACTGAATCTGCTCTCATCTGTACAGAGTACTTGTCCCCATTCATTGCCTCTCCAATTCCAGTGTTCCCGGCACGACAAAGAACGCCTTCTCCGATGGGCAGGCGTTAGAGGTACGCACCGTACAGGGCGTCGTGCAAACAGACCACCACCGTGCAGTGTTCTGGCCACGGTAAAACCCGATATCGGTCGTCCAGTCGCCTGTGTCGTGTGTCTAGCGATTTCTCCCGCTGTCTGCCGCCTGTTTTTTCTGGCCTGTAAGGCAATATACCGGTCATCTGCGGGTGTGGTTCCTTGTGGACGACCACTACTAAACCCCCGGATTACTGTTCCTGTAGTTTGAAATTGTCTCCAAAGTCATGAAACGATGCTGTGAGCAATTCCGAACTCTGCAGCCACACTTGTCACACTGCGGCCTTCCTGTAACTTCCTGTAACCTGCCTACCTTTAACTGCTATACGGCGTGCAATCTCTTTGCCAGAAATACTGATCTTACACCGACAACATGCTTTATACTACTCAGACACTCCCCCATTACGTCTACCTGCATATTTGCGCATGCGCTACCGTACATCACCTTACTTAATCTCCTGATTGGTCTTTCTGTCCGCTCTGCCTCTTCGTTCAGCTGATATGCTAATTTTTCGACTTCGTCCTTAATTTTTGCACACCAGTGTAATTCAGTCATTTTTAAATCAAAAATTGCACAATTTACCAAATATAAGAATAAAAAATGTGAGCTCACTGAGCCGAGTAACAGAGTGGATATATATGCATATATATATATATATCAGTAAAGACAAAGCAAGAAATTTAGAACTACTTTTTCACAAAGACGAAAATTGAAATTCATAATTAGTAAATTTCAAAAAATCGTATAAATGCAACAAAGAGTTTCTAAAATTGTAAAAACCAAAGAAAATTGAAATTAATAATTAATAAATTTTAAAAAAATCCTGTAATTGCAACAAAGAATTTATAATATATATATATATATATATATACTTTTGGTGTGGCTGATTGCTACTATAAAGGGATATGCACAACGACGTGTTATAGCAGTCCTACATACAAGATTTCAAAATTCTGCAAGCTACATATATGCATACGTATGTACGTACGTACCCTATGAAAAAAATCTCTTCTGAATCCATTTTAAATCAGTTTTATAATTCGTTTGGGGAAAAAGAGTCCTTTATTCTGTCCTTACGTACAGATGTCACGCAGTTCTTTTTATTTTCTCTTCACTTTCCTGTTCCGCTGTTAATTCGGCAAATAAGAAAAGATTGTTATCGTATATATTGCCGGATTTGTTTGTGTTACTTTCCTTGGTTGCTTTTATTAACCGTCTTCATATCTTTTGTTTTGTTGGAGGTGTTGTTTTTTCTGGCTTTCTCTGGCGCAGCCCGCAAAAAGGCCATGGAACGATGTAAAATCTGCCAGGAGGGTCGGCTGCGCATCTCACATCACAGATGTCGCGCAAAAACATTACTAAATTGCATTCGACAGCAGTTAAAATGGGTATTTTCGTTGAAATACGGTACCCGGAATTTTTCGTGATTACAATACTTCCTTTACTTCGTACAAGAAAGTAAAAATATTTGAGTATCTGCTCAAATTTCCTACATGTAGTTTCAAAAAATAATATTAAAAATTACGTATAATTAAATGCATATATTAATGCTTAAATTATAAAACATGGTTTTCTTTGAAATGATCGTTTATCTAATCTTCGTTTTCCCCTAAACGTTTTCCACAAGAACTGAGGTCAAAAATTAATCTTCTCTTTTGGGTGAGAAAATTATATTACAGAAATGATGGAACGCTTATTGATTTATCAAACAAAAATCAAAAATGCATTTCTTAGAGTTTTTCTAATACAGCAAACCCTCTCTAAGGTTAAACATCAGACTCAGACCTCCAAGCTGCTATAGAATGTGCATTTTTCAAGGAACAAAATATTTGTTATTTAAGTTTTATGCATTAAATTTTTTTATGTTACTTTTAGAAAATGAAAATATTCGTTCACTTTTTTTAAACTATGTACTTTTTTTTAAATAATTTTCTTTCTTAATAATATGCAATACACCTTGCAAGGAAAATTTTCCTTTTAGAATAGATTAAGGAAAGAGTTCCGTTATATTAAAAATAAAACTTTTTTTTTCATTCATTAATGTACAAGGGAGTTCAGTAGGGTTTTAAAGCAGCTTATAAAGAGCAATGAATGGACTCATTAGTAAGTTAGTTAAGTTGTTTAAGTTAATTAAGTTTGGTTTTTATTATACTTTTACTTACATTAATCATTTATATTTTTCATTTCGTGTTTTGGAATATTATTTTTAAACAATTATTAAATATTCATGACTATTTCATAAAACTCACAAAAATTTATTATACATAATTTTCGTAAATGTAGTATATGAGAAATTATTACGTTGGTTTAAATAAATACTTAAAATCAAGCACAATAATTTCCTATTGCTCGTAGCTTTACTTTGCTTTCTAATAAAATCTATGATTTATTTTTTAATTGTTTCAAAGAAAATTATTTCTTTCCAAACAATTTCTGATTTCCATTTCTTCTAGGCGAATTGAATTTCGTCGTCTAATTTTCTAATTAAAGATATGATTGTTTGGTGCTCACTAAAGATCATGGATGAAAAGAACGGAAAGACTGATTTAAGGAGTTTCAATCATAAGAAACAACAAGAAGAAGAAGTTAAGAAAAGAAGAAGTTATCTTAAATGTAACGTATCTAAATCATAAGAAAGAAGAAGATGCAAATAATAACATAATTGATGTTTTCAACGAATTCTTTAAAACAGCAATTTTTGGTTCCTCACAGCGTATATTTTTAAGGATTGTGGCAACGGTTAATATGTTATTTCTTGTTCTCACGAATCAACAACTGTCTACCAACATAGAAGTTTTCCATGTGTTGTTTCGGCATGCATCCTTAAAATCAGGGGGTTTTTTTAGCCCAAAAAGAGAAAATTTCCCAGAAGGGCTAATAATTTCGTTTTGGCATTTTGTGTTGACTCGCTATAAACGCCAGATCACTTTTTAAATTGTTGCCGCCAAATATTGGAGCCCTGTATTATATTTAAAGAAATTAAATAATGAAGAATCTGCGTAAATGTATGTATGTTTATCGCACGGTGATAACACAATGGTACCTAGAGCCATCAAATTTTGAATAATGTACGTCTCCAGCCGAATATGGGCATCTGGAAGCCCTAATTTTTAATTTGTTTTATTATCAATTTAAATATAAATATTTAAATATAAAATTTTGATATAAGCTTGATTTCGGATAAAAATAAAATTAAAATGTTTCATTTCGAACGGTGTTGCCACTGTACGGTTTCAAAGCGATGAGTTTTTTAGCAAAGCAAATAGTCATTTAATTCGTACAAAATAGGAAATAAATTTTAAAGAAATTAAAAATAAAAAAAAGAAGAAGAAAGAAAATCTGAAAGCTTTCAGATTTTACATTATGCCCGAAGGGGAGTTTTTTTTAAAAGTTTTGTGTGTTACCTTTATTTATTAAATTTCAAGTTCTTCGCACCTAAACCATAAAATTCAGTTTAAGAGCAATACCGAAAAATAATTTTAAATTGAGCATATCTTTAGAATTTCCGATACACAGTCTCACGCGCTGGAGATAAAAATGTTCTTTCTGAACGTTGCCATTGCTCACTTTGAAGTTCTTGAGTTTGTTAATCAAAAATTCTTTAAAGTTTTACAAAATATGAAATCGATAATAAAACTAATTCCAAATTTAAAATTTGGGCTTTCAGATGCCCATAATCGCAGTAGGATTACGTCATTCAAAATTCGGTGGCTGTAAGTACCGTCGTTTTATCACAATGCGAGAAACATACGTACATTTATGCACATTCTTCATTATTTAATTTCTTTAAATATAATACAGGGCTGCAATATTTGGTGGCAACTGTTTCAAACTTGAACCGACATTTAATGTTTCCGACGCAAAATGCCGAAACGAAACCAATAGTCCTTCAGGGACAAAGCCCCTTTGGACTAAAAATTTGGGCTTCAAGGCGCACACAATCAGGGAAGGACTATGTTTATTCAAAATTTGGTGGCTCTAGGTGCCGTCTTTTTTCCACAATGCGAGCAACATACATACATACCTTTTTTTCATTTGGAAGGTCTCATTTAGTTTATTAACCAGTTATGTTATGTTAAACCAGTTATTTTATGTCTTCTTGTCCTCTCCCCTGGGTCGGGGGTTAGACGTAGAGAACTCTGCGAAGCTACTGGCTGGGATCTGTACCTGGGCAGTCTCAGCCACGGGTATACAAATTATGAATTTAGTGGTTCTGGAGGCCATGAAAAGGTCATTTATTGGGCGGCCCGGTGGTGGGGCACATCTTAGAGCAGAACGGCCCTCGTAGCCCTGAGGTAGCGCCAGGAATGTAAATTTCTAGCTCGCGTGATATTCAAATGAGGTAGAAAGGAGTTAGCATTTAAGAGAAAGTTTTATAAGGAGAACCAGGGCGTATTCTTCCTGATGAAGGCCGCGTTGCTAATTTGATTCTCCTTAGAGTAATAGTCTGCGGCGTTGCGTTATTCTTCCCGTCACGCCGACTTTAGGACAAAGCCAACTTCCGCGTTACTCTATTTGTGTAGCCTAAACCTACCTTTTAGTCAATTAAGTCAAATCTTTGATTTAAGCCATAAATGCCGACTTCTGTAAACAAGAGTGGTTATTTTTTATTTGAGTTAAATAAATAGTCGTTCACGCCCTGTCCCTGTTGCTGTGATAATTTGAAAGACATAATGATAATTCATCTCCAAGTCTTAAAACGTTTCGTACAGTTTACATAACAAAGAATACGAGACGGTATATATTCTTTACAGACCATGGATTGCTTGATATCTAAATGAAAATAAGTTTATCTTTTAAGGGTTTGCAACTAGGCTTATTCTTTCAGCATTTTTTTATGTATATTCTGTATGATTTTTTTTTTCAAAACATTCTGCTTTCCTTTATCTTAAATAATTTGGTAAAATATAGCTTCGAAGAAGTACCATTTCATGGAAGTTGTATATTGTCATTAATTTAACGAGTGCTATCAAGTTGCCAGTGGCTTGGGAGAACATAATATAAAGCAAAGTTGTACAATCGGTGAAACAAATGTAAAATACCATAAAAACTTGCAGTATATGAACCATTAGCTGTGCTTTTATCAGGATTTCTTTTTGTAGCTCCTAATAGACTTAATGCTTTCTCTTGAATTAGATTCCGCGCTTGGAATTCGATGTCACAGTTTCTGCAATCATTTCTTTCGAAGTTGGGCCACTTCTACGATTGCTTTTCCTTACGTTTTACTGATGATATTGATTAGATTCGCGTTGCTTCCTTAATATCTTTTAGAACTCGTTATTTGTCCTTAATAAATATTAAAGTTGTCAATTTAATTAATCTACTACCAGTTATGCGCAACTTTCAGTGAGCTTTTGTTCTTTTTATTGAAGACCTTGAAAGACCTACTCAAAAATTTTTGATATTTTTCCCACCAAGAAGTTTCTTTTTTATGGAAGCCAAAAGGATTGCTTTCGACTTCGAAAATATCTGCTCTGTAATTGTACCGTGAGCATTATTTCATTTCAATAAATTTTCCTTACCGATCTGATATTTATATTGGAACATTAGTTAGCACATTTAAGCGATAGCTTCGATTTAAGCGAAAGTTTCACGATTGAATTTCGTGAGCAATAATGATAATAATAATATTAGCAATGTCAATTAATAATAATGAAAACAAGAAACTCTGTAATCTGTTTTTTGAAATTCAAATTTATCGTTTGAAAATTACCAATAATTTGTATTTTTGAAAAATGAAATTTGATTAAAATAAATCTGATGTGGACATCACATGACTTCCTTGTCCGACGTATTAAATTATACGCATTTTTTGTTGCATATGATTTAAATTAGAATTTCGTTAGAGATACATTTCTCATTCGATTAATTCAGTTGTCACTTCGCGAGAAGGCAAAAATACATGAAAACACAAAACATAAAATACAGTTAAAAACAGTTTTAAAAATTTTTACAATTATAATTAGGAGTTCTTGGGTTACGCAAAAAACAAGCAAATCGACCAACGGGCAGAAAGACCAAATTTTCTATGCACAAAATTGAAAGTTTACTTTTGGTTCCACTGAGCAAAAAGAGACTGAAGTTGATGTATAAACTGACTTAATTCAATATTCGACTAAGTAAATAATATAAATAAACAATAATTACTTAGTGGAATTAAATAATTCTACTAAGCAAATAATATATATAAATAATAGTTAAATATAAACAAGTGCAGATTCGTTAGGCTTAGTCCCACTTAAACAACTTTGCTATTGTTGATAATTCTACAGCTATTGCATGCAAATTAACTAAAGGCATAAAAACCTTAACCGGAACATAAGAACAACATAATTCAGTCACTTTTAAAGGAAAAAATGCACAGGTGCGGCCGATAGCAACCAAAAAAAGACGTGCACAAGTACCTGTTATAGCAGCCTCATATACAAAATACCAGTGTTCTGAGATTATTCGGTTTTTGAGTTATGCGGGATACATACATACGTACGTAAAGACGTCGCGGAAAAAATCGCTTCTGAATCCATTTTACAATCCGTTTTGGAAAAAAGAGACTTTTATTATGTCCTTACATAAAGATGTCACGTAAAAACATCGTTCAAAGGGATTCGAGAGCGGTCAAATTGGATATTTTCGTTGAAATATGATACTCGAAATTTTTCCCGATTACAATACTTCCTTTACTTCGTATAAAAAAAGAAAAATTTAACCCATTTTTTTAGTAATGAGAAATATTTAATCATGCATGTATTTGTAGGGTTCCACTTTTTTATTTCACAGTTCATTGCGAGGAACCTTGTACACCGATAAGCGAATAATCGCTTGAGTGTGTGAACAGAGACATAAGACTCAAGAAGGGTTAATTATCCTTTATTTCTCAAAATAAGGATCAACACAGTCGGCTCCTATCTCAGAGCGTACAGCAAAGCCTTGAAGCCTTGGGCTTGAACTCAAATTAATAAAAATTAGAACTTAACTAATGCTTAACTAAAAGATATAGCCGAAGTTATCGGCATTCTAAGTAGTTGGCCCTTAAATCTCAATAAAGTGGGCGAAGCTATCAAGTGCCTGAAGTACGGCCGAGCATAGTAATAGCTTAGAGAGAGACGTAGCCCAAAGGCAAACGCGCGCTAGTCAGAAACTGTGGCTATCTAACGAAGTCAGTGAAACATCGACTTAAATACTACTCTTACTCATTTGCATTAAACACGTTTCTGAAAATACATTCTGGCAGGAAATTGTAAGCTGAAGCTAGAATAAATAGGAAAGGTGCATAAACTTAAAATAACTGTTATAAAATTAAGATAAACCTTACAATATATTACATAAACTATAAGAATGAAATTGAAGATTACCACCCTTTATACATTCCTCTTTATGGATATTATGGTACGGGTTGTTAGTGTTTATTTATTTTGATAGAAGTCGATTTTATTCATCTAGGAAAAATAGCAACATCAATTTCTAAGAGCTAAAAACTCATTAAAATATAAAATTTTATGCGTAAATTACTTTAATACATTCTGTTACTTATTAAATAATCGTAGCATACGGATCTATCTGTTATAGTAGCATATATTTTGTATAAACGATTTTCATTCAACACTGGTACGTTGTTGCCAGTCATTGAAATCAGAATTTTGAGTAAAATGAGCTGGGGGAAAAACGAGTTCATTATATAACAGTCAGATTCCATATTTATTGACTTTACTTACGATAAGTAAGCTCCACTGACTCACTCTTTGGGAGAAAAAGAATAAACTATGATCATCATAAAACGTTACCATATAAAAATTTGCGCAAGGAATTTCCACAAAATAATACAGAAAGATACATAATTTACTGACATTAAAACTTATTATTCATTCAGTTGTTGAAGAGCAAAACGCTACTTTCCTTATTCCTTGTAACTCATATTTAAAATTGGACACTTGTTTCTTTACTTTTTTCAAGTTTGACTTTGCTTTGTTCTTCACCATATACTTTTTCTTTTTCATTCTTTTTAGTGTTTTCTATTTTTAAATAAGCTTTCGCATCTGTTTATGTGGTGATTTCTTAACTAAATATTTTCCTTTTCTTTGGTTATTCAGGTTTCGACTTATACAGTAAATAGAACTTAAATTTAGCTACAGCCCATCAGAACACTTAACAGTTTTTGAAATAAATTTTAATTTTACCCGAAGGGCACCAGAGCCCTAAAAGGACTCAGGCACTTCTTTTATGTAAATGAATCAAAATTTCAGCAGGCAAATTTATTTTAATAATAAGTGAGCCTTAAAAGTCAATTCCAACTTTTAAATGCATGCCTGTCTTTGCCAAGGGATAAAACCTTTTGACACGTGTATACGAGACAGTTTCCCCTAGAAAGTCCTCCACGAAGGCATCCCTTCTTTTAGGGAGATAGCCTTCGCGAGCTTTGCTATAAGTAAATAAATCAAACCTTTTGACAGATGTTGAAAGACGGATGTTTTAAGGAAACAAAAGCTCCCAACCACCTGTCAAAAGCTTATTTTCCAGGGAATGCAATGGGTTTATGACAGCGTTGTCTAAATGTTCTAAATTTGTCTAATGTTTTAAATTCTTTGTGTTCTAAATTTCTATTTAAATAGAAAGATTATTTTTAAACTTCTCACGACTTTGTTTCAAATATAGAAATAATTCGCTTCACGTCTGTTAGGGTTATTGGACTAAACAACATTAGCAAATCAAAAGTAACCCTTCAAATTTTATCCTTAATTATTTTATTTATTTATGTTTTCCTTCTTTTTTGACTCCCTTCCATGGGGCTTCTGAATTTCTAGTTTTGGAAATGAAGCTCTGACAGTAAAACCTCTCGTAGACGACCACCTTTGAAATTGATGAATATTTCTTGAGAACTGAGAATCTTAAGTTTCTTCAGTATCATTTGGTAGGTGTAGAGCTTATCATCGATTAATGTTTCCGTATGGCAGGCACATTATCCGGGATTGATGTTGACAACCGCTTTCCTGTGTGTCCTTTCTCCTGAAGAGAGTTGAATTATCTGAATACAATAACACGAGATGGGTGTTCATTTCCAAACGCTAAATGTACACGTTGAACGCATTCTTTATTAAATACCACTTTAAAATCATAGAAAATCATACCGCGATAATGTTCTCGTTTCAACTCCTTGTTCCCTTCAGTCTAAAATTTATTCTACGCTGAACTACTTGCAATTGGCCAATAAAAAATTATCTACCAGGCTATAATAGTTTATATTTTCCAATCTGTAAATTTTTCTACTACTCATCGTCTGCGCGTGTCTCAAAAATTTCAGAGTGACATCCGATACGCATTTCGATGTCCTTCATACTGCATTTTCTTCCTTATGTTTCATGCATTAAAATATTTGAAACAAATTAAAAATAAAATGCCTTCTTCGTAATCAATGTTAAACTCTGGGCAGGGAGCGCAACATTATAGATAAACAAATCGCTTTTTTTTTAAATTAGAAGAATAATGGGTAATTGAAATGACCAATTTTAAATCGAGTATTTTTGTCATTTTATCCCATATAGGGTCGATACATTTGCGCTTCAGAGAAATCAGGCGCGGAATCAGGAAAATTATACTTTAGAGAAATTTTAACTTAAAAGATATAATTAATTTCAAAATCTTGTAAAGGTACATTATTTTCTTAATATTAATAAAGAAGATATATTTATCGGTTAAAATTTGTATGTATGCATATTATACATTATATGTTTAAAGAATATTGCATACATGATCGTCATAAATTTCTTTGAGATGATGGAAAGTGACAATTTGAAATGTAATTACAGTCCTAATAAGAGGAATTTGCTGAAACTCAAATGTAAGCAAACCGTCCAGCCCTTTAAATTGCAAAAGCTTATAATGATTTTTTAACATAATATTAGAGGGAATAATTATATGGAGTTTCTTTTATAATCCTCGTAAAAAGTCAAATTTTAATATAAAGGCGTAAAAATTTAGAATTTAAAAAATATTTAAAGGTACCCTTAAATTTTCTTTTAAAAATATTTAAATAGCCTTTGTTTTAAAAAATTCTTTTCCCTTAAATATTCCTTTAAAATAATTATATTAAGATTTATTTTCACGTGAAATTTTACGCCGTTATACTCAGTCCTATCAATTCAGCAAATTTTTGAAATCTGCTCAAACTTTTGGTCCACCCTGTATGTTTAAGATAAGTTATAATTTTAATTAATTATTAAAATCAACTTAATACGTTTCTAATATAAATAGACTTTCCCGTCATTTCCTAAACACTTTCTGTACAATTTTGATTCATCATATCTGATTAGTGGCCTCACTAGTTATTGGAATTTTTAAAAAAATGTGAGGTGAATGAAAATACAAGAGTATTGTAAACATGAAAAAATTTCCAATAGCACTAAAACTTCACAATCATCAAATTATGTGGTAAGGAAAATGATACGATAGAGGTAAACTATACAATTATTGTTACAGGCGGTTAAAAGAAACAAACTGGGTTTAATCTCGTTATTGTGTAATAGCAAAGAGTGTGTGCATTACATGTATGTGCGCAGTTCGAAAATCTTATTTAAAGGATCGTTTTTTCTGTAGAGAGGAGATGCTTTTATATTTTATACCTTTTATTAGCCACATAATCATATACGTTATGTGGCTAATAATTCATAATAAACATATACGTTAAATAAATATAATAATAACATAATAAACATATACGTTACATTTAATAAAATTTTAATAGCATTAAGTCAGAGTTTTTTTAACGAGAACATCTTTCATATGATGTTGAGCAGCTTAAATTTTAACTTGGGGGGGTATTTTTATTATATATTTCAGTATTAAGTTAAACAGTAAAAAAATTTTAGTTCGAATAATCAGTCTAAGAATCATGATTATTAGTTGATGAACCTCCATGTAATGTTGATGAACCTCCAAGCTAGCAGAACGACCTGTTCTTTTTCCGTTTCTTTATCACGTAGGTGTAATAAATGAAAAAAATAATAGAGCATAAATATCTGAAAGCTTCTAGATTTTATATTACGCCCAAAAGGGGGAGGCGTTTTTTAACGTTTTTGTGTTTTATTTTTATGTTCGTCGAACTCGAACCATAAAATTCAAGGAGCATATGTTTAGAATTTCCGATACACAGTCTCGTGCTCTCGAGATATTTTTTTTTCGTACAGTATTTAAAAGTCATTGCTCGCTTTGAAATCGTTGAGTTTGTTAATCAAAAATTTGTTAAAGTTTTACAAAATATGAAATAGCTAATAAAACAAATTCGGAATTCAAAATTTGAGCTCCCAGATGCTCATCACATATTCGAGTGGAGGACTACGTTATTCAGAATTTGATGTGTCTAGATACCGTTGTTTCTTCACAGTGCAAGAAACATACAAACATTCATGCAGATTCTTCATTATTTAATTTCTTTAAATATAATTCAGGGATCTAATATTTGGTGGCACCAATTTGAAAAGTGAAACGCCGTTCTATAGTAAACCAACGCAAAATTCCCAAACGAAATTCCCTTCTGGGCAAATTGCCCCTTTGGCTAATAATATTTGAAATAATTTATTTTCTTATCGGCGTGAGAGAGGTAAATTTATGTGATATACTATTTTCACTTACAACGTCTCGTATTCATTGGTAACATAAACTGTACGAAACGTCTAAGAAGTTAACTATGTCTTGTAAAGTACACAGCGACAGGGAAAGTGTGTAAAGGACCCTTTTGCTTAACTCAAATAAAAATTAACAGAAGGCATCATTCGTGCTTATAAAAGCCAATATATATGGCTTAAATCAAAGAAAAATGAATTTGATTTAACTGCGTAAAAGGTATGTTAGCCTAACGGCTACACTGGTTCTGACCCTTAAGTTGGCGGGACAAGCCTAATGGCAAAAATAACGCAACGCCGCAGAATACCACTCCGAAGAGAATCAAATTAGCAACGTGGCCTTCATCCAGCAGAACATGCTCTGATTCTACCCTCTAAAATTTTCTTTTAAATACTATCTTCTTTCTACCTCATTTGAATAGCACGCGAGTTAGACATTTACATTCTGGCAGGAAAATGGGAAACGAGGAAGACAGGAAAGCAGTTTAACATAAAATAACTGGTTAGCAATGCAAACGAGACCTTGCACAATAACAATTTTAGTTTTAATTTAAGCTTTCTATTATTATCGCTTATAATACTTACAGTCTTGAGAAAAGAAAACGAGCTGAAAAATTCTCGAAACAACATTTATGTAAATAGATAGGCTATATGTCATCCGGCATTTGAAAGATGCAGACAGAGAATGTGCCATAGTTTAACTTTGTTCAGTTCAGCGACAGAGTACAGCTTTTAATTTCTATTGTTTTACATTTTATACACCCAGACTGCAATGGGGAGAGAAATCTTTCGCCAGGTAATGTATTTTTTTAGTTCTTTTCGACGACTTTTTTGGAAACCTAAAAATAAGTAATTGTTAGATTATGATGTGAAGGCAAGCTTTATTGTCATTAGGTTGATTCCGGAGCAGAAACTCTTAAAAAAATCAGCAGTGCTTTAGCGGAATTCGAACTTTGGACTTCCAGATTGTTAGCTTATGTATTTTCTTGAGTCCAATAAATCCACGAAAGCACGTGATAAGGAGGGAAAAAATTCTTTGCAATCTGCTCTAGTTAAAGAACGACTGGAAAGGAGGGAACACCGTCGTCAAATCAAATTGGTGACAAATTATCGTTCACCACATGTAAGTTGAGGCGCCACCTGGAGAGTCATTAGGTTTATTTCGGCGCGAGAAATACGAAATATCAGTACAGCCTTCTCCGAGATTCGAACTCCACATCTCTCAATGCTAGCCGGGCGTGCTTCCAATTACACCAGAAGAGTATGCGGTTGAAACAGTTGGAAATTCCTCGTAAAGTCATTTGGTTAGTCTTGTTCGTTAATTAGGCGAAATTTTCTTTAAATAACTGACGGAAGGCCACACTCCACGCTAGTTTATAAATACTGTGCTGTTGAGTGCCAGGTGCAGCTATTTTTAAGTTGTTCGCTTGGTAATAGAAACAGGTTTCTGTTTAAATTAAGTTTGAGCCTGCCTTTGGTGGCAGGTTACTCAAAACTACTCGTTTACGTGTTTTATATAAAAATCTGGAACTGCAGCTTTGAAAGTGAGCTATCCAGAGTTTTAAAAATTACGATTTATCACAAATATTCAAAAATGTAGAACAAACTCCTTTTTATAATTTTTTAGATAATAAA
>KK120529.1:172521-200151 GCA_000611955.2 Stegodyphus mimosarum | reverse complement strand
AACATAGGTATTTTGTACAGAAAATCGGACTTTTTCTGAAATAACATGCCATTTTTTTTTCCATATTTCTATTCTGCTACTCAAATTACGCCAAACTGCCAAATTTTGTAAAAATCCCAGGAGTGGTTTTTAAAAAATTAGCTCTCAAAATTTTAGCTCCTCGATGTTAATTGAATTTGATATATATTTATGAATGTCTCTTTTTTTATTACATTTATTTCACTCTTTCTTTCATATTTCGAAATTTTCGTTCCTTCCAAATAAAATTCGCCGATTTTTTGTGATTTATTTTTAAAAATTGCATTTTTAAATAATTTTTATAAATTTTTCGAACAAAATTTTGAATTATAACGTATAACATTTTTGGCATCAACTTAAAGTAGATGTATTTTTAAGCATACCGGAAAAAAATTAGAGTTTTGTATTCAGAATTTCTTAAGATATACGTGAATTTACATTTTGGAGCGTTTTGAAATTTGGCGCATTTATTATAAGCGATAATAACGAAAATGTGGTTTATGCACTCTGTTAAAATTATTTGAAAGTATAAACGATGACTTTTTTCTCGTTCGTGGAAAAAAAAAGAAAAGGAAAATAGTTTGTTATAAATTAAGAAAAGAGTAATGCTATATTAGAGTAGTGCTATATATAAATCTAATACAAAACCTAAGTAATTCGTAACATAAAAAACGCAAGTTGAATTTCGTCAATCGACCCAGTAGAACAGGAGATATAGAAATGATCCGCCCCCACAGTGTACAAAATTTCACCTTTTTATCATAAAAATTCGCAGAGATATATTAGTTGAGTAGCAGAGTATAAGTTGTTATTTATACTCAATTTAGACACTTTTGTAACAATAAATAGTACAATTATTATTTCTTTATGCAATCTTTGTTTTCTCTTGTAATTTGTGCACGACCCCTAAAGCGCAATTCGACCTTTTTTTTTTCCTCCCCAAGCTCATATCCAGGCATAGAAAAGTGGTTTAAGTCAGCATTCACGTAATTTCACATCTCTGCGGCTTTTTGTGATAAAATGCTGAAATTTTGTACGTGACCTTATGAGGGCCACATTTTGCTCATTGAGAAGTTTCTCGTACGGGGGTCGTGTAAAAATGTAAATTTTGTATTTCTTTAAATTTAATTCCATGAAAATCTTAATTGATTTAAAAAAATCTGTACCCTTTTTTACGTAACTTTGTGTGATTTATATTATATGTCTACGATCGTATTTAAGGAATAAAAGCTGAGATCAATGTTTTTGGGACACCCTGGATTTTTAGAAATATGGTCACTTTCAAAGATGGTCAACACGAATTTCACTGTATTTACCACTACGACTCATAGGCCGTTTTTGACTTAACCAGGCTCTGACATTTTCATGTACATATTTCTTTCATACTAACATTAATTACAAACAAGTTTCTGTCATAGAACACTTTTGTACCTCGAATTAAATTTTCTTTTTTAGGCCATCACGAAAGAGAAAATTGTAAAGTGACTGCTGATGACCTTATACAAAATCTTAACCAAATTAAACGCAAGATGAATGCAACATTTAAATTAGTTGAGATTTCGCTCAGTTTACCTTCAAAACTGGTAATTTCAGGAATGAAATGCCAAAAACTACACATTACAGTTATTTTTTTTTATTATTATTTTTTATTTTAATGATTCACGTTTTTCTGATTCTAATAAGCACATTTAAATGAATTAAAATTAAATCTAGCTTTCCGTTATATTTGTAGATTTACTGATAAGAAATTCAAGATTTTGCATAGATTGCTGATTTCCTTCCAAACATCTTTTGAATTACTTTGTAAGGTTTATCCTAATTTTATTAACAGTTATTTTAAGTTATGTAACTTTCCGATCTATTCTAATTTCAGCTTACGATTTCCTACAAGAATGTAATTTCAGAAGTGCAGTGAATGCAAATGAGCAAGAGTACTATTTAAATCGATGTTTCGCCGCGCGCGTTTGCCTTTTGGCTACATTCTCTCTTAGCTACTAAGCTCGGCCATACTTTAGGCCTTGCTTGGCTTCGCCGATTTAATTAATATTTAGGGGCCAACTACTTAAGACTTACTTAAGACTACTTACTAGAAACCTGATAGCTTCGGCTATATCTTTCAGATAACTTTAGTTAAGCTTAGTTTAGTTTAAATTCATAATTATTTAAGTTCAAGCCCAAGTGGAGGCTTTGTGTATACTCCGAGTTAGGAGTTGGTTCTATTTATTCTGAGAAATAAAGGGTAGTTAACTCTTCTTAAGTCTTACGTGTTATTCTCACACTTAAGCGATTATTCGCTTGTTAATGTTGTGCGGTTCAAAGATCGAACATTGAATTAAATAAGTAAAACTCCACAACTTAAAAGCCACCGTCCAGACGGTATGGTGGTTAGGGGAGTCGACTGCGATACGAAAAGGCCCGGGCTCGAATCCCGGAGAAGGCATAGCTGTAACTGTCTGTCTCTTTGTAGGAGGCAGGGGTGGCCCACCTATTAGGTGCCTCCATAATAAGGTGACCACCACTTCTGGCCTTAATAGTGGCCAAGCCGAAGTCGACTGAGGGCCCGTCATTGGGAAAAACAAATACTTAAAAGTCTTGAACAGAAATGTAATTTAATAAGACCAGGAAGAAGTTAATTAATACAGTTAAGACTTTTGTGACGATTACGTTTCTAAGATGAGAACCAATGAAAATGACGAATATTTATGAGACCATAAATGAACATTGATACCTTTCTCTTGGTACCTCTTATCTTCGCCTTTCTCAGACGACAACTTCAACTAAACAAAATCATCGCCTTAATTCAATGCATTTTATGTTTGTTTTATTTAGTCGCTTGAAAGTATGAGCTTAAATGCACAAAAAGATAAATTAGCGAAGGAAAATTTGCAAAAGAATATCTCATATTTGGCATTTTTTCCCAAAATTTTTGCTCCTAGTAACGAAACCTTTTCATCTCAGTAATTTTTTATTCTCCATAGACGAAAATAATTACTCTCATTCTTTTTTAATCTATAACATGAGACCTGAAAACACAGACAAATTGTTTTTGTGGTTTTTCTGATGAAGCACTTACAGTTTATTGCAAACTGAACGCCGCATGCATACCTAATAATACAATCTTTTTAATCATTTAGCAATTTAAAGTGACTTTTTACTCGAGGACTTCTGAGGATTATCCTACGGCAAAATAACTCTCTTTTTACTCACTTCCTGCGTTTAATATTAAAAGTCACAATTATGAATGCTGCACAGCATTTCTTAACCAAGTTCCGAGAACCTTTTAAATAGGGGTTATGCACAAAATGCGTGCTTGTCTTAAAAATTATATAGGTATTGCTGCGTCTGTGACCTTGATGCTCAGAATCCTGTCGGAAACTGAAGTGACAACCGTAATTCTTTCTGTAAAACGAACTAGCTGCTATGTTGTGAAAGCTATTTATGAATCTCCCGTAGGTTCAATGTCTTTTCCACATTTAGAAACAGGATATAATTCATTTAAGTCAAATGCAACGACTTCTTCATGGGTACTTTATATTACTACCCGCATGCTAATAAAGCTTACAAAATGCTACATGTGGGACTAATATTTTCGGTGTCAGTTGAATAGATGATTCCAATAATTTTTTTTTAAATTGCAAATTAGTTTAGAAGCACTAGTCGTCTCAGGAAGATAGTCGGTAAGACGGTTCACTGTAATTACATATTTTTTCTGGAAAAAAAAATCTCCTTTTAAATTTTCTGTAATTTCAAATTTGAGTCGTCCCAATGACTGATGCATAAACGAACTAATTTCCGTTAATATTCTCTCACTGTAATAACCATTAGCGGATAAGTGGTAACGTCGCTGAACACCGGTGGTTCGACCCGGCGGACGAGTTGAATGCACAAGATTTTTGTTGTTGTTGTTGTGACTAATCTGGCTTGTCTGATATCACAGCAAGCCCACGAATTCATCGTGGCAAGGAGGAAAGATTTCGCCTATCGTTGGCAAGAGCCTTAGGCACCATACAGGTTACAGTACGGCTTCGCTCAGTTCCGCCCCCCCCCCAGTTTTGATGGAGAGCACCGCGGGGAGAACGGTTCCGAGAGTCTCTCCCCTCTCTTTCCTCTACCAACATCCTCTCCAGAGGACTTTCGGCTCGCCATGTATTCAGAGTGCCCCTATGCCGCAAAGACATTATACATTTACAAACATCCATGCCTTTTCCGGGATTCGAATCCGCGTCGTTGGTACGGCAGGTCAACGTCGCTAACCACTATCTCTGTTGGGCGACACAAGATTTCTGTGGTTTTCCTAATACGTAACGTGTATACGATCCAGTTCCTGAGAAAGTCCTTCACAAAGGCATCTGTTCCCTTATGCAAATAGCAAATAGCCGTAGTGTGCTTTGTCATAATCCTATAAATCCAAATTCTGAATTGAAATATTATGTAGCAACCCCTGACATGTTCCGTTGTAGCTAACGAATCAATATCTAGAGGTACGTTATACATAAAAATGTTCATGACGCTGTAAGAAGGCGAATAAACTGAAATTAATTAAGATAGTTTTTACTAAAAGAATACCAAGTTAACGGAAAAGATAGAAAATAATTTATAGTTTGGTAATTAACTGAACAATTTTAATATAGGCAACCTCATGCACTTACTCATCTTCCCTTTTCTAATCTTTTTTAGACTATATTTTTCAAGAAAAGCTACTCTTAATTAAAGAATAATTTTAATAGATAAATATATAAATTTGAAATTTTATTAATTGCTATGCGTAGCATTAATTTCCCACTCATTTTCAGTTTTTGAATGCTTCAATTTTTTATGCTTTTTTAGCAAAAATGTGTTACTTAATTAAAAAATAGGAAATATAGAAGTAAAAATATTCCTCATTTCCTGTTGCCCTCGACTGAGCGAATATATACATTTACAACTTTTAAAGTTTGAAAAATATATATCTAAGATGTTAATCGTCATGAAATAATTTGTAAGTACCTTATTTTTTGCCAAGATATTTAAAAATTACGATGCTTTTAAGAAGCTTTATTTTCTATCGCGATATTTTAAATCACGATGTTTCAGAACTTTTTGCTTTATTTCCACCACGATGTTTTCGTCTTTCGTTGATTTCTTCGCGATGTTTTTGCCATGTCAGCGATATTTTTGCCACTATGTTTTCAGCGGATACTATAATTTGTACGGCGCTACCAATAGTAATATGGAATGACGACATCTTCCAGAACGACGAACGACTTATTACTACAACTAAGAATGTATGTGAGTGGTTGAAAGAGCACGCGAAGATTTTATTGTACTGTAGAGACTTTTTTTTTTCTTTTTCTTTTTCTTCTTTTTTTTTTTTGAGCAGGAGACGTGACAAATGAGCAATATCCTCCCCGGGACTGGAACTCTCGAATACGTGCCGAGTGTGCTACCGTTACACCATGAAAACATGCTGGAAGGAGGGAGAAAATACCTTATATTACTTCAGTGGTGTCCAAATTCTTCAAGTTTAAATCCAAGCGAGAATCTATGAGATCGGATTGTTCGTTCTATGTTTTCATCGGCCACGCATCGTTCAGCAGATATCAACAGCTCTGCAGTTGTCATGTTTCCATATAGCCCAGTAAACAGTTTCCATCACCTTACTGAGTTCCTTCCAGCTCATGTGGTCGCTATCTGCGCTATACTTAGTGATTAATTCTGGATTGGTCACATTAATACGACACTTTGACTTGATTTGGTTTATCTGATTATGGCAAAGCTCGCAAGAATTTGTAAGGTATTTCTCCCTACTTCTTCGCATGCCTTCATGGTGTAGTGGTCTGCATGCTCGACGCGTAACCGAGAGGTCCGTGGTTCGATTCCCGGCGAAGGCGTTGCTCATTTTTCATGTCTCCTGCTTCGGAAAAACCTAATGTCTCTACAAATTATCTGTTTAAATGGAAAGGATGGCTTCATGGAGAAAGGACTGTGTAAGAGGAACTGGCTTGCATCCATGATACACATGGGAAAAACCAGAAAATGCCCAGCCTATTCGCTTGCAACGAATCGAGGTCAAACTGCCGGTGTTCAGTGACTTTACAGCCACCTTCTAGTGGGCCAACCAGTATTTATTAATACATGGAAGAGAAACACTTTAGCATGAACTCTAAAATTTGGCAAAATTCAACATCAGATTACTAGAGACTTTTGTTTAAAAAAAAAAAAAAAAAACCTCTAGAAATTTCCATGGAGACTCATGTGACGTCCTTCATCTCGAAGAAGTAAAAATATTGTTGGTCATTTTAATTCCAGTCCAGCCTCTTGGATACATTTTGATTCTTATTTTATAATTTTTAATCTTTTCTCTTACATTTCTTCGTCCCACCAGTGGCCCAGCGGTTAAAGACTGATGAACACTTGTAGTTCGTTCTGAGTTCGAACCCGGGCAAGCTGGCTGACTGCATGATTAGTTTTCATAGTTTTCCCCATATGTAGCGTGACTACGAGCCAGTTCCCCTTAGAAAGTCCTTCACGAAAGCATCTCTCCTCTTAAGCAGATAACCCTTGTGCCTTTTACCATATGCTATTAACCTAGCATTTTCCGTTTGTTAGATGGCGCTAAAACTGTTGCATCCTTTATTATTATTTAAGTTTCTGGTGCGCCATGCACTTTTACCTATCTACTTGTTTACTTTCTATTTTGAAATGATGTTCAGTTTATCTGAACAAAACATACTGTACTCTTTCATGGCGAATACCTCTCTAAGACGATCACATCTGAAAGTAATGAGTATGTCTGAGAACATAAATAAATGCTAGTATTAAGCATCACGTCTCGAAGACAACCACCTCCACAGAAGACCAAATTCCTCTGGAACTGTGGGTGATCGTGTTGGAGAATATTCACTGTAATTTCCGGCAAACCATGAATTAGCTGTATAGAAACTATTAGATTTCGCAAAGAAGAAACATAAAAATTCCACTGTGCCCTCGACAGTATTGAAACCGTTGATCTTCCAGCTGCCAGCTGCATGTACTAACCACTTACACCACGAAAGCACATATTTCGAAACGCGATGATTGCTTACATTCTTTCCTATTTAAAAGATTAGGAAGAGGCACGAAACATAGTCGACCAAATCTAGGTGGTGGGGAATTATTGTTTACCATATTTTTAGTTTGTATGCCACTGTAAAGGCTATATAGGCTATTAGATATTTTGGAGTCCGGAAATATGAGAAATCAACTGTGCCTGCGCCGAGATTGAAGAAAAGAAACTGCCGTAACACTCTACATCAAAACACACTGATGTTTTTTCTGTGAAACTAAAGCTAACACAGGGACGAATTTTGTCTATTTCTGAAGTACATATATTGGCTGTGACAATCTTTTGGCGATTTCATATCTCCATAAATTGAAAATATAGAAATAAAAAATGCTAATCCTTCTACACTACATGTCAGTTTTACATGTGACTTAAGTCACATTAATCAAATGTAAAACGTGCTGGAGGGAAATAATGTATTAAGTATGTAAATTTTAAAGTTTGCGCTTCGATTTGCTTTATATTTGAAGGATTAATTCACTGCGAATGAAACTCAGTTTATCTGAAATCTATTATCTAATATAAGTTTTAGCGAAGCAGTTAAAATGCATTCTTCTGAATCAATTGTACTTGAAATTCTTAGCCGACAATAAACTAAAAATTACCCAGCCCTCCGATGCAAACAATTTCTTATCCTCGTTCTACATTTTCTCAGGGGGAACTTAATTCGGGGGATTGCATCAGGCTTTTTGAAAACTGGCTAAGTTCCAAGACTCTATTTTGTCTTATCTCAAAGCGGGGAGAAAAGAAGATGGTACATTCGAAGTGCTTTTAGATGAAAAAAGGTTCCTTTAAGTACCCTTAAGATAGAACATGTAATTTTGAAATAAAGAAAATCCTGGAATATCATAGGTGTGTGAACGTGTATAAAAGGCTGGTAATAGCAGGTTATATGAAAGAAAAGTATGCCATTATGGAATTTCGGTTTAGGTTTAACCTGATATTGAGGCTTAATGGGAATATATTAATGGTTTTATAAGGTGCAGTTCTTGTATAGGGATTATCTACAAAATCAACTTGAATGCAGTTGAATTTGTAGATAATATATTTTGTAGATAATTTTGTAGATATACTCCTTATAAAACCAATGCCAATGTTTTTTGCTAAATCTGCTATCAATTTAAGATTTTTTTCCTGCATGATTTATAATTATTCCAAAAAATAATGGTTCTTTTTTTCTTCTACACAGATTACCATGAAACTAAATTTTACGATTTAGTTAATTGTAATCAATGCAACACAAAAAGAAAATGTTTTTAGACGATCTTAATTACATTTTGACTCTATCTGAAGTTTGACTTTTACTATTTCATATTTTTTATAAATTTGGGGATTAATCGCTTTCCGCGCTACTTTACAAAAAGACTCAAGAGCTTAATTTTAAATTATATATATATAATTATGTTTAAAATTTATTATCTTACTTGGATTTGGATAAATTAATGTTTATTCGTAGATTTTTCAGACATTTGCAATAAAACAAGTCGTAATAGTAAATCTCTCATGACGACCACCTCTAAAAATGACCACCAGTTTTGAAAACGACCACCAGTTTTGAAAACGACCACCAGTAAGACGTACATAATCATCGGCACTGAACGTGACTAATACAGTCGAATTCTGCTATAACTAACGCGGCTTATAACGAGCCCCCTGAAATAACGAACGGACCTTTTCGTCCCATCCAGTTTCTTATACGCTTAATTTTATTTTAGACTTAGAGAATCTTCAAGAGTATAAAACCCGTATATAACGAACTGTATGGATGTCTTCGATTGAAACGTTTTTAATATTTTCATATTTTATTCCAGAATTTCCGCAAATTTTAATTAAAAAATTATTAGTTAAAATCTTCCACGTTTAAAATATTAGAAACTACATTTTACCCGCAAAGAAAAACTTCTTTACTTCCACTTTTCTTCTGTATTCTAAACAGAGGTTATAATAAACAGATGTGACATCCACACCTGTTTATAGGAAAACGAGGATATGACACAGGAAAACGAAAATACAATATGCCTATCTTAGAACATCATATCATGTAGTATATGATCATTGGACCAAAAATATAAATGGGTGGATTTGAAAGTGATTCCTTTTAAATTCTTTGTTGGAGCTGTTAGTCAAATCTGACGCTATGATGGAAATTTTGAAATTTTCGCTGTTCAGGTAAAGAGGAAGTAGTGAATCTTCTGTATTTGAGGTTTTTCAGCTGATTCTTTCTTTACGGAATGAAAAGTTGTGAATTTTATTGGTTTGTTTTGTTTGGGTAAAATCTTCAAGTTCTGTTCTCTAAATAGGAATTTTACATTTTTAGGTTCTTTGCAAGGCATAAGATATTCTTTATAAAAATTATGAAATCTTTGTGTCGCAACCACAGTTATCTTGGTGGGAATGATTGCGTTCTCAATGGACACCGGATAAGATAAGCAGGTAATGAAATTATCTTCTTTTTTCACATTTTCCAGATGAGCAAAACTCTGGCATATTCTTTGACCGACCTCGCTGTACTCTTATTTCTGTGTCAAAAATTCATCCACATGGCGAGCTGTAAACGCAAAGTTTCTGCATTAAAGATAAGGTGAACATTATTCAAAAAATAGAAAACGGATCCAACCAATCGATATTTGCCAGAAATACAGTTCATCCAAACCTACAGCTGGTATCATATAAAAAAAATGAAACTATTAGGAAAAATATCATTTCTCACAGAACCTCGAAATTTAGATACAAGGAAAAAGTTGAAGGAGGTGGAATATAGAGAAGCTGAAGAAGCATTTCGGAAACAGTTAGCCATTCAGAGGATCCGCAGTCTGCCAATATCTGGACAAATGGTTCAGATATAGCTATTCAGCGGAGAAATGAATTTGCCACTCTTTGAAGAGATGGCAAAGAACAGAAAACAAATTTAATAATTGTGAGCAGTTGTTGTTGTCTTGTTCGTGTAATTTCGTGGAAGAATGGCTGCCAGAGCCTCAAGGTGGTTGGACTTCTACTTTCCACTCCAATTTTAAGGGAGAGCACCCCGGTGGGGGGGTCAGCGGTTCTCCCACCCCTCTTTCCTATCACCAAACCACACGAGAGGACTTTCGGCTCGATATATATTTAGAGTGTCTCCATGCCGCAAACATACTATACACTTACAAACATCCATACCTTCTCCGGGATTCGAACCCGGACACTTTGGTACCACAGTAGGCTCCCCTAACCACTATAGCACCTAGGTGGCTTTGCAAGCAGTAGGAGCTGCAAATGAATATTAGTGTGACTTTTTTTTTTTTCAAAATAAGATTTATTATTCTCATTCAGGGCTTAATTTCTAAAACCAGAAGCGCCGGAGCCCTATGGGACACCGTCAGGAAAGAGGAACAAGAGTAAATAAATAAATCAAATGACTGTTAAATTCATTAATAATTTAAAAATTAAATAGTTCGAGAGTATCAAATTAATTCATATTTATTAATTATTATTTAATTTATAATTATTATTTAATTAATTCATAATTAATTTATTATTAGCCCAGAAGGGCTATTAATTTCGTTTTGGCATTTTGCGCTGAAAACTCAAAATATCGGTTCACTTTTCGAATTGTTGCCACCAAATATTAGAGCCCTGCATTATATTTAAAAAAATTAAATAATTAAGAATCTGCATAAATGTGTATATGTTTTTTGCGTTGTGATAAAAAAGGTACCGAGAGCCATCAAATTTTGAATAACGTACGTTTCCACCCGAGTATGGGCATCTGAAGCGGAAATGTGGAATGTGGAATTTGTTTTATTGTCTATTTCATATTTTGCAAAACTTTAACAAATTTTTTATTAACAAACTCGACGATTTAAAAGCGATCAATGGCATCACTGTACTGGGAGAAAAAAAAATGTCTCCTGCGCTCGAGACTGTGTATTGGGAATTCTAAAGATATGCTTATTTTAAAATGTTTTTGCGATATTGCTGTTGAACTGAATTTTATGTTTTAAGAGCGAAGAACATGCTATTTAATAAATAAAGGTAACATACAAAACGTTAAAAAAACTGAAATCTGAAGAAAATCTGAAAGCTTTGAGTTTTTTTTATCTATTAAAATAATTAAAGATCAAAGTAATTAAATAATTAAAATTAAATAAAATGTAAAGAAATAAATTAAAATTTAATAAGCGATTTTTTGTGTAATTTTATGGTTAAAAATAAGATTTCCGAGATCAAATTTCTACTGAAATAATTGTTCAGTTACATAAAAATAGCGCCTGAACCTTCTTGTTTAGGGCTCCGGTGCGCTTCGGGTAGAATTAGAATATGTCCCAAAAACTAAGAAGTATCTGCGCAATTTAAGCTCTGTTTCACTTGGATGTGACAATGTTAATCAGTTTTTTTCCCCTTTATTCATCCTCCAATTTTTATATACTTTTGAGATAATCCATTTTTCGTATAGACTCAAATTTAGAGAAGTAAACCTGTTGATCATAGAAAAGTATTATTGAAAAGTTCATTAATAGCGGAGTGCGACTGTAGTTAATGCTCGAAGACGATAGCCTTTACAGAAGACCAGAACTCATCTGGAATCACGAGAAGGTATCATAAGGAAGTTTAACTGTATTTATACAACGTTAGAAACGTTCAAAACTTTCTCCTGCAGCTTTTCCTAACATAAATTTAACAGTACTTAACATCTACCCATTTATAAGCATTTATTAATTCATCTTTAGTACACATACTTGTAGATCTCGGTTTCAGCCACATAAGCGTAAAAGAACATTGATGTTAGAGATATTATAAAAACAAGTCTAATGTCAACATGTTTTCACATTCTTCTTTGCTATTTATTAGTGTTAACCTGCGTAATTTTGGAGCTAATAAATGCTGAGCTAAATAGCTATTATTCTACACCCTGGGATTTGTCATCGATTGCGAAATAACGGGAGCGTTATGATTTTGCTTGTGAGCTAGCTAACCATTACATTATTATTTAATATTTTTCTTGAGAACCAAAATAGCGCAACGTTGCCCGGGGGGGTAGCCTTTTGCTTATAGAAAGGTTTGGTAACTCTACTACAGTCGAATGCACTGACATGCTGCTTTAAGAATGTCTTTTATGAAAAGAAATGGTGCAACTGCTTTAAAAAATTATGAGTTAGATCTGTTATAAATTATAGCAAAAAAAGTGCGGAGTTGGATAGAAAATAAAATAAAATAAAAATTATTAAGAGTACCCATATTGGGTTCAAATTGCTAAGTTTCTCATATGATATGAACTATATTTTTATAATTTGAAAGATAAATTTAAAATACTTTGTTAAAGAAGTGGCAACATTAGAATTGGCAGTTTGCCAGGAAAAGTAAACCGAAGATCTTCTATTGCTGTGCGGTCAATAGGTGCGGAATAGGTAATTTTGACAGGGCAATGTGGGTAATCAATGCTGTGATAGCGTAATTTAACGAAAGGTGGAAAATGAGAAGACTTACTTGTAGATGCTTCTAACATGAAAATTGTTAGAAAATATATAAAATCAGCAATATAACTGATTTTATTTTTAGTCCAAAGGGGCAATTTGCCCAGTAGAACTATTAATTTCGTTTTAGCATTTTGTGTTGTTTAATTATTTTAATAGATAAAAAAAAACTCAAAGCTTTCAGATTTTCTTCAGATTTCAGTTTTTTTAACGTTTTGTATGTTACCTTTATTTATTAAATAGCATGTTCTTTTATTAAAAGCGTTCCTTCACTTTTCAAATTGTTCCCACCAAATATTATCGCCCTGTATTATATTTAAAAGAAATTAAATAATGAAGAATCTGCATAAATGTATGTATGCTTCTCGCACTGTGATAAAACAACGGTACCTAGAGCCATCAAATTTTGAATATTGAACGTTTCCACCCGAATATGGGCATCTGGAAGGCCAAATTTGAAATTTGGAATTTGTTTTAGTATCGATTTCATGTTTTGTAAAACTTTAATGAATTTTTAATTAAGAAACTAAAGTATTTCAAAGCGAGCAATGGCAACGTTGCACAGAAAAAACATTTTTATCTCCAGCGCGGAGACTGAGTATCGGAAATTCTAAAGATATGCTCACTTTTTTTTTTCTTTCGATATTGCTCTTGAATTGAATTTTATGGTTTAAGTACGAAGAACATGATATTTAACAAATAAAGGTAACACGCAAAATGTTAAAAAAATAAACCTTTTGGACGTAATTTAAAATCTGAAAGTTTTTAGTTTTTTTTCTTTCTTTCTCCCCCCTTTTTTTTAATTTGAATTTTATTTGAAGATAATCAATCGTTCTTGTGGTATATTACGTCGAATACAATGAAAGTTCAAATGTAAAGACAAATAAAGTGCACTTCTTTATATTATTATAATTAAGTCGAAAGTCTTCATTAAATTTTGCAAAGAAAATTTGACTTTAAAATAACTCCTTAAAAGTGATTATCAAAGCGCAGTTATTTTTTCTTAACTATACATATCTTTTATTTTTTTCCGCTACATTTTTTCCTGACCTATGTATGCAATGTATACTTACGCAAGGTAACGGTAAAACGATTGTGAATTTCTATTTCTATCTTGAAATTTGATAATTTTTATTCTTTTACTGCATTGCGAAACTTAAAATAGAATAGCAACTTTTTGCTGTGCTGCAGTAATTAATATTTAATGTATCTCGAATATTCCGCTTCTTAATTGCACAAATCTAAAAATAAGTTATTTTTTTTATGTGATTTCTTTCATAAATAGTAATCGTGTTTCTCTCTTTACAGTTTCATCAGCTTATCAGTGATCTCGAGGGGATTCGTAGCAATTATAACAAAGAACTTTATAGATTATATATTTGGCAACGAACCAAAGACCAGTTCAAGATAAAATTCAGAACAAATTGCAAGGATATGCATCTTCTGTATTTTACTTATAGATCCACTTATTAAACTTTGCGGAAAATTGCAAAACTACATTTAAAAGGAGGTGAGTTGTTTTTATGCATTAACTAATAAAATTTAATCGTTATCTACAGTTTTGGTCTCGCATAAGAAGTATCATAATTACGATAAAAATGGTATTCATGGGTAGTAAGACACGAGTTTATATTCTTTCACCTATTTAAGAAAAAAAAAATGAAAGCTTTCAGATTTTACATTACTCCTAAAGGGGCGTTTTATTAACATTTTCTGTGTTACCTTTATTTCTTAAATATCATATTCTTTGCACTTAAACCATAAAATTCAATTCAACAGCAATATCGCAAAATAATTTAAAAATGAGCATATCTCTCGCACACTGTAGATTTTTTTTTTCTCCGTTCAGTGTTGCCATTTTTCGATTTGAAATGGTTGAGTTTCTTAATATAAAATTCGTTAAAGTGTTACAAAATAAGAAATCGATAATAAAACAAATTCCAAATTTGGGCTTCCACATGCCCATATACGGAGGAGGATTACGTTATTCAAAATTCGATGGCTCTATGTACCCTTGTTATACCACAGTATATACGTACATTTATGCAGATCCTTCATTATTTAATTTCTTTAAATATAATGCCAGGCTGTAACATTTGGTGGCAACCATTTGAAAAGTGATCCGCTGTTTATAACGATTCCACACAAAATGCCATAACGAAGTTAATAGCCCTTCTGGGGTAACGTCCTTTGGGCTAAAAAATGATGAAGTAAAAGATTCATATATTTAAGAAAGATCTTTTACGCTAAAATATGTGATCATATTAATTTTCTGAAATTATAAGAAATCGATTATTTCTTCTCCTGTATTTTATTCTAAATGTTCCAGATTTAGTAGGGTGATTTCGATGTTAATATCCTTAATATATATTTATAGGTAAATCATAAAGAATCGATAAAATTCTTTTATAGAACGTACCACTAATTTTAATTACAAGTAGTAATTTTAATTACAAGACTACATTTCACATACAGCTCCCGAATTTCCATCTTCGCGTCTTTACTAACACAAAAGTGAATTAAAAATCAGTTTACCCCGATACATAGTATATGGTGCAATAAACATCTTTAATTAATTACAATAGAGTTTGAAATGTTCGTAAAAATTATAAATTCGATATAGTATAAAATAAGAGTGTTTTAAATTACACAGAGTAAATAAATTATATATATATATATAAAGATTTAAATGATTAAGGTGTGTATCTAATGCTTTTAAATTTTTCAGTCCGTTAAGTCATACAGTTTAATTTTAAAGACAAAGATGTTACAATATATCGAATGGCAATGCTTTAGAAACTAGATATTTGCCAGGCCACGCGGATGATAAGGTGTGTAAAGTATTTCTTGATGATTAACCAATTATTATGAGTTAAACCTTTATTATAACTTCCCCTTTCCATTACCCTCCCCGGGGGTAATGGAAATCTATGAAGCTACTGGCAGGGATCTGTACCTAGGCAGTCTCGGCCTCGAGGGTATAAAATCACGAGCTTGGCGGTTACAGAACCCCAAAGGAAGATCGTTTTATACAATTGGTTTGAGGGGGGATTGGCAAAGACTACTGCTCTGTAAGGAGAGAGGTTAAGAACTCTGTACTCCGCTTGGTGTGACTGGCCCACAGGGATAAGGGTTCAAGCCAGCGTAGTACTGGCGGGAGCATTTTAAACGACCAGTCAGATCTCCAGGCGTGCATGTTCCCTGCTCTGCTACGGTGAAATCTGAGAACTGGAAGTGGTGACCCCGCGAGTTCAGGAGGTAGCCGTGGTTGTAGTGAAGATTCAAAGTCTGCCACCTCGGATTGAGAGCAAAGGTGAGCTTTATCCTCTTGGGTAACGATGACTGGCGACCCTCCCCTTGCCTAATATAAGAGTCTGTCAGTTGGGTCAAGTCCGTGTAGTGTCTAATGACGCGAGCACGTAGACAAGTATTATTATTCTCCTTTCCATAGATCTCACCAGGATGTAAATTAAGTTGTAGAGTATGCAAGTCGAGGGTTTTGAATTTTTTAGAGATAGAGCTCTTTTCAACGACGCCTGCAGTTCACGTTCTATAGTCCATCTCTGCCAATAAATAAACCGGGTTTAGCCGTTTTGCTAGCCGACGTTAATACAAGGCCATTTAAAGTATAAAACCGGATTAAATAGAAAGTTTGCGTAGTTCCCAATCACAATATCTTTAAATTGAAATTTCAACTTTGCCACTGGTGAAATTTCGTGCTGAGGTTAGATTTAATAAAAAGGCTATTTAAAATCTTCTTAAAACTGTTGATGTAATATTGCAGACAAAGCGATAATTATATTTCAGTTTAATAAGGGATGAAGGACCTGGTTAATACTACACATTTAGCACCCTATAGGCGCTATGACTTGTGATATGAAAAGACTTGGCAGTTCCCATGTATCAGCATGGTAAATGTCATAGTAGTGTAAAGTGATTTAGAAAATGCAACGCCCTGAAAGTTTGGAAAATTTGTGTTTCGAATGTTCTAACGGTGTTTCGAATATCAGTTTATAGAAAGGTGTATGTTCAAAAGATTATTTATTGTTCGAGAGATTGGAAGACAGACTCGAATTTTATTGTTACAGGTTTCAAGTCACAGTAACCAAATCTATGGTAAATTCACACTGAGAAAATACAAATAGTATTACATTAAATGAAAAATAAAAATATTTTAATCGTATTTTAGAAGAACTTAAAAAAACAAGAAAAGGAATTCAAAAACTACTAGAACAACAAAAACAATTAATTACAGATATTTTC
The DNA here is from genome assembly GCA_000611955.2 of Stegodyphus mimosarum. Lineage (NCBI taxonomy): Eukaryota > Metazoa > Arthropoda > Arachnida > Araneae > Eresidae > Stegodyphus > Stegodyphus mimosarum. The sequence goes on along the minus strand of KK120529.1, from coordinate 183,339 downwards.
CTTTTATTATAAAAGTTAAAGAATGAGCATTAATATTTTAATGTAATGCTTCTTTTAAATACTAGGCTGCTTTATATGACTATTAAGTTTCAAGAGGGCATTTTAGGGGAGGGGGATTTGTCATGTATTCGAAAAAATGCGGCATTTATTATGCCCCACTCCCTCCCAAAGCCAGAAAGATGTGTTTCACATTGCAAAGAAAACTGCGCCTAAGATAAGGGAGAGGGGGGGAGGAAGAGCTATTACCCATACACAAGGCTTCCTCTTTCTTGGCTTCCATTTGGAGGATTGATTGTCCAGACAGGGATAAATAGAAAGTCCTGCTGTCCAGACCCTCAAAGTCATCAGTCTATTTTAGATATTAATTTACAGAGGGAGCGGCGGCCTATTAGGGACATAGGCTTGCATATAAGTGATGCACCAAGCGATTCTTAATTAATCTTCCAATAAATCATAATAATGTGATAATTTATCAATGCAATCAAATAATGATTTAAAAGCAAATGTAAAACAAAACTCTAACAATCTAAATTACAAATATCAGTTACTCAAATTATTTATTACCATGTCCCCCCCCCAAAGGCAGGTGGAATTAAATTTGTTGTTAATTTCTTTAATTAATAAATTTTTTGTTCACCTCTTAATTTTACTATTTTACTTTAATAGAATATGGTATCTTAGTTTGATTGCAGTGTCACAGAAATGGGTAAAACCTTTTTTTTCTACGCTAGTTAAAAATAGTCTCTTTGTTTAGTTTACAGTAGAAATAATAGTTTATGTGTCTACTTTAAGACAAAAAGGAATTTCATTCTTTTAGTTCCCGCAGAAATGTTTAGTATGTTTACGAAAAGAAAAAGAGAAGGTAATTTAGTTACCTCATCTGGTCCAATAAATTTTATTTTGAATTTTCTTTTGTGTCCTTAATTTTTTTAACTGTATGATCTTTGTTTAAAAAAGTACGTTAAAAGCTAAAATAAAATTATTTTTGCCTTTAAAGCATTTTCTTAATTTTAATGACGGATTTTATTTTATTCTTTCAACTGCATTACTGTAAACGTATGTAGTTTATATGCAGTTTTAGTATATATAGTAATACATATATGTTGGTAAATTGTGCAATTTTTGCTTTAAAAGTGATTGAATTGTTCTTTTGTTACGGTTAAGGTTTTTATGCCTTTAGTTAATTTGCATGAAATAGTTGTAGAATTATCAACAATTCAAAAGTTTAGGTTAAAATAACACGCCGAATAATGATTATGTTTGACTTCTCCAATAAATCAAAAGTTGCTTAAGTGCTGCTAAGCCTAACGAGGCCGCCATTTGTTTGCATTTGAAACTCTCAGTAGCACCAACTTCAATGTGTTTTTGCCGAGTGAGGCTAAAAGTAAACTTTCAGTTTTTCACTGAAAAATCTGCCTGGCTGAATTGCTTCTTTTTGCGCAGAAATTCTAATTTTAATCGTAACAAAATTTTTTATCCGTTTTTAACTGTATTTAATGTTTTATGTTTTTCTGTATTTTACAGTTTCGAATGGAGATGTTCTGAATTTTTATGTATTTTTGCCTTGAACGAAGTAAGAAATGAACCGAGTGAATGAGGCATATATCTCCAATGAAATTCGAGGAAGCCATTATTTAATTATGTTCTCAAAAATAGTGATCCCTTTCATCGACGTGGGAAGTTTCTCTGCATTACTTCGTCTTCATAGAGAAGAGGAAGATGTCAAAAGAAGCATGCGAAACATTCGATCCTTGCGGCATTCACGGCGGAAATACTATAAATATTCCAGGAAATGCTTATAATGAGCAAAATTGTGCGGCAGTTACGAGAAGAATTTATCAAGAAAAGATGGCATATTTCTAGCGAACATTTTATTTCTGGAATTGCTTTTGAAAACTTTAATGCAGATTATAATAGCAAACCGCATTTTATCTTACTTTACACTGGTTGTTTTCTAAATGTGACTTTTGAAGTGAAAATTTGCGTAACATGCATATTGTTTTAGCTCTGTTTAGTAAAAATTAACAATTGGGACATCTGAGTTCAAAAACTGAAGGTTTGTTTTTATTTTAAAGTCCGAACACTTTTTAAATATTTACATTGTGACACATACTGATATTATAACGGAATTTGAAACGATCAGCACAAAAACTTAGCCTAGAAAATAATTCCGAATTTCATAAAGCCGGTTCATTTCAATTTAAAAAGTTGACTTGAAGAAAAAAATTTGCAAATAAAAGTATTTACTGATAAATATTACGTCTTAAATTAGCAAGTTTATTATACTGATTCTTAAGAAACACAGAAAAGGCACTTTCAACTCTGTTTATGAGTATTTTAACGGTTTAAGATTTGGATGCATAAGATTAATGCCATACTGTTACTTAATACTGTCCAGATAGACTCCCTCTTCCCCAAGCTGGTCACTCTTAACTTCCATATGTTGGGAATAAACAGTATGGAGGAAATTAGCTGGCTTCACAAGGTCTAGAACCACCATTTTCACGGTGGTCCGTTCATGCTCAACAGGAACTGTAAGGGGTACTGTCAAATATGACTCGGGCTGTGTGATCGCTGCATCTATATAAAGAAGAATACCTGTGTGTTTGTGTGTTTGCTTGTTCGCAATTAACTCAGTCAGTACTATGGCTATCGTCACCAAACTTTCTACAATTTTATTCTGGGTCCTGGACGGGATCAAGGTAAACTAAAAAAAAAAAAAAATCGGAGATATTAATTAAAAACTTTAAAAACGCTAATTTTCGGCTTTATTTTTCCGAGTGGCAACAGTCTCGCACGCTGGAGATAAAAATCTGCTTTATTTTGAGAAGCGTTGCCACTGCTCGCTTTCAAATGGTGGAGTTTGTTAATTAAAAATTTCTAAGTTTTACAAAGAAAAAAAATAGCATTGCCAAATATTAAATACATTATTCCTGATTCCAAAAATTCGTGGGAAGCTATTCCGACTGTTTCTATCTTCGTACGGCTTTAATCAGCCGAGATATTAATTAAAAACTTCGAAAAGAATAATTTTCGCACTCATTTTTCCCAGTGGCAACAACCTCGCGCATTGGAGATAAAAATGCTTTATTTCGAAAAGTGCTGCTACTGCTCGCTTTCAAATGGCAGAGTCTGTTAATAAAAAATTTGTAAGTTTTAGGAAATCCCTCTCTCTCTCTCTCTATATATATATATATATATAAAACGAAGAATGCGTGTTTATTTGTTTGGTTGCGTTATTGATTTCTGATCCATTATGGTAAATTTCTTGCTACTTTTAATCGGCTAAAATTGAATACAGTGAAAATATTGGATGGAATGTGAGCTTTCACGACCATTTGATTAGAAATACGAACATTGTTAACGTGCGCTATTGTTTCTGATATAATGAGAGAGACTTAGTTTATTTTTTTACCGAAATTTTTTATGTGGTTTCCATATCGCATCAGACTGAAAAATGTACGACTGTATTTTTTGCATCATTATTAGAGAAGGATTACATTGATATCGTTCTCTCTGTTGTTAGATACATTACTCTCAATCTAACTTAATTGGCATCAGGTACTTCCGCTAGTATTAAATAATTATAAATTATTATAATATTAAATAATTATTAAGATGGCCCTTGAGGGCTTTGGCCTCCTGGGATCACTTCGATGCTAGGTACCATAATAATTGTTTATGGACTAATACACCTAAAATAAAATAAAAATTACTATTACCATAATAATTGTTGTTTTATTTTAGGTGTGGGTGAATCTGTACTGATGAAATTGTTCAGATAGACTGTACAAACTGTATTAGTAAATACAGTGAAACCGCCCCAAGATGGTCACAAAAGATTTAAAAAAAAAACGGGTTTCTATGGAAATGACTGCCTCCACAGAAATGATGTTATGTATCTTTCTATTTATATTTTAAGAAATACGCTTTCAGAAGTAGTCATTTACGAGGAAGGGGGGAGTTAGAATAGTCATAAGCGATTTCATTGTAATCAGTTACCAAAATATCACCCTCCAAGACTTAATTTTCAGTAGCACTAACAGCAGCATTACGAAAGGATTTTTTATAAATCCTATTAATTTCAAATTGAGCAGAGTGAAGAGCTAAGTCTCTGGAAGACCTTTAGAGAATATCCGTACCTTTTTTTTTTGCCAAAAGTTCCGCCATCTCGTTTTCCCAAAGGCCACAATGTGATGGCCATCCGCTGGAAAGCAACCTTTGTCTGAATTCTGAGCACCAGCTCCCTACAGCTCTGAACAAGACCACTTTGTTTTCAGCAAAGTTCGAATGCATCACAAAAGAAGATTCGAGGAGAGCGGCAGTCGCAGTAGCAGATTTTGCGTTACCCAGCGTGTACCACGTGGAGGCCTGCTACATTACACCCCAAGATATTTAATTTATATTATCTTTTCAAGATATTTAATTTATTAAATATAGAGAGATCTTTTAAGATATTATCAAGATATTTAATTTATTAAATATAGAGAGATCTTTTAAGATATTATCAAGATATTTAATTTATTAAATATAGAGAGATTTTTCAAGATATTACCTTTTCAAGATAATACCCAAGATATTATCTTTTCAAGATATTTAATTTATTTAGCTTATGTTTAGGGATACTCAATTTAGATACCTCGGTTCGGTTAACAAAGCATATCCGTAAATTATTTTTTCTTTTATTTCTCGTTTTTAGGGCGTTTTTAAGTACTAATCCATGATTTGAATGGTATTATAACTAGCATTATGTAATGATTTTTTTGATGTGATACTTTATAACATTAAACGTAAGATGCAGCTCAGTCTCATGTGGTTTCTATTTTTTGAACTAAAATAGTATATTAATTACTGGTCGAAAACTATCCTTATAACTCTAATTTATTGACATAATTGCAATAAGCAGCTGTACTGAAATACTTCCATTATCTTCAAACGGACATACTTCACGCGCTCTTTTGAACACACGCGATCTCTTCTGATTGGCTGTTAGTTACCGTGACCGCTACGCATAATCGCTTCGAGGGTTACTCGATTTAGAAATAAGTCGTTACATTGCAGCTCATTCAAATCACTTGAACACTGAAGTAGAACAAATATGAGAAAATTACGTCAAACAACCAGATACTTATTTCTACTCAAATATTAAACAAAAAATTAGGCTTATATATATAATTTCCATGTTACTAGCGACGTTGTTTCGAGTCGTAAAAGGATTTTAGTATTCAAATTTGTTTATTATTTGTTTGTATTATAAATAAGGTGACCAAACACCCCCGTCTCTCATTTTAGTGCAATATCCTTTAGTATGTAATATTATTATAAGAATATTTTAAATTGTTTTCATTAGCCCAAAGGAGAGTTAACCCAGAAGGGCTATTAGACTCGAAACGGTATTTTGAGTTGAATCACTGCAAAAGTATGAATCACTTTTTAAAATGTTGCAACCAAATATTATCGCCCTGTATTAAAGAAATTAAATAATGAAGAATCTGCATGAATGTATCTATGTTTTCCGCATTGTGGAGAAACGACGGTAGCCAGAGCTATCAAATTTTGAATTAAGTAAACCTCCATCCGAGCATGGGCAACTAGAAGCCCGAATTTCGAATGTCGAATTCTATTTTAAGTCGTCTGTAACAGTTGGTGGATTTCTCAGGAATGTTTCATGGTAAATAGTCGGAAGCTACTCTAAGATGAGATAGTGTTTTATTATCTATTTCATATTTTGTAATGAATTTTTGATTAACACTCAACGATTTCAAAGCGAGGAATGGCAACACTGTACGGATAAAAACAATTTTACCTCCAGCGCGCGAGGCTGTCTATCGGAAATTCTAAAGATGTGCTGATTTTAAATATTTTGTGATATTGCTGTTGAATTGAATTTTATGTGGTTTAATTGCGAAGAACATGATATTTAATAAATAAAGATAACACGCAAAACGTTAAAAAAGCACCCCTTTGGGTAATCTGAAAGCTTTCAGTTTTTTTTATTATTGTCTATTTCATATTTTATAAAACTTTAAAGTATTTTCACCAAAGAACTCAACAGTTTTATAGCGAGCAATGGCAACACTGTAGGGAATAAAACATTTTATCTCCAGCGCAAGAGACTGTTTATCGAAATTCTAAAGATATGCTGTTTTTAAATATATTTAGCACAATGTTGCGTTAACCAAATGCTCTCGAATCGTGTATGTGTGACTAAATGGGGGGGACTCCTGTTTGAGCATACTATAAAATCTGAAAAACATTCATTCATTCTGTTTTTATTTTAATTTCATCTGTATATTAAATTAGCTTAATTGCCATATGTTGGACGCCATAGGAGTCTGCAACCATCAACTACTGCCGTCAATATATGTCTCCAAAACTGCCCTGAGTTCTATAAAATATTGAAGATTTTGTAAACAGATTGCATAACTTTTGCTTGTGCCTGTCTATATCAGAATGAAGATAATTTTATAACTTCAGAACAGAAATAGCTGAGAAGCAAATAATTCGACTTTTTCAAATTTTCTTACTTCTCGAAGAAGATGTATTATTTACACCTATCATATAAAGTCCACTCGTATCAGAACGAACGGATAAGAAGAATGAATGCAAGAGAAGTAGTCTTTGACAAGTGTTGCCACTGCGCGAAGCATAATACCTTTAATTTATTTTCCACGCGTCTGGTACATGGTGGGTTCTCAGAATATTTCCATTCCTCAATGAGGTCCTTCAATTAGTTTCATATTTAATCAATCGGGTCAGTGGCAAATTTATGATGGGGAGAAGGGCCTTATTTGGATTTTTGGAAGCCTTATATTGAATACTTTTTAAAATTAATTAATGATTTACGGGATGCTTAGGACTGCTATTTAAACGATCTCGAAAATCTATGTCTGAAATTGTTATTGATTAACAAACTGAGCAATTTAATAGCAATTCTTTGCCTCTTTGCGAAACAAAGGACCTTTAATTTATCATTCACACGCCCTTGCATGTAACCGGTTCTCAGTGTGCTACTATTCACAAAAGATAAGACTTAATTTATTAAAAATTAATCATTCTGATTAACCGACTGAGAGATTTAAAAGCAATAAATACAATTCTTAATAATTTAAATCTTTATTTTTTAATAATATGTACCCAATTTACGTAAATTAAACTGAATTTAATTCCTAGTATATTGATTTGATGACGTTTATAAGCATTTGTAACGATGTTGTAACTTATAACTGGTATCTAATCATATTTTTTATAATTGTAATAATGCTTCGAATTTTATATTTTGTAATATATAATTTTTGTTATTATTTTTAATGGGAAAGTCTTCCTTGAGGTGTTAGATTTAAACATGAAGTGTGTAGATTCCCCCCCCCCCGATGCTGAAGACGTGAAAACTTCGCTGTGTCCTCGTTGGGACTTGAACACTGGACCTCTCGAATACGCGTCGAGAGTATGCTTCCAATTCCACCACGAAGGAGCTTGGAAAGGAGGGAGAAAATACCTTATAAGTGAACAGACTGCAATTTACTTCTCCTCTTCCTCCCATAATTGAAGCGGTTTGCAAGAGGAATGTTTATGAAGATAAAGTTTATGATGGTAAGATTTCGTAATTTGAAAAACAATAACACAATTTATTCAGCTTCGGAACTGTATATAAATAACCTTGAAAAGTATGCAGAATGGACAGAGGCGGAAGAGAGTTTAATTTTTGAAAAATAGCTTTTGAGGAAACAGAGTTATCTGACAGTGAATTTTTTACACCAAATATTAAATAGATTTTTAACAATTAAAAAAAAATCAGGCTTGAAACGAGATTAAAACTGAGTTAAAAGCGAAACAGACCGATTTTCTCACTCCATTTCTAGGATAATCATATTATTCAATTCTGTAAAATAAATGTACAGTGAAACCTCTCTTAGTAATTACTTCTTAAAGTGAACTTTGTAACTAATTCTATGTTCTACTACTTCTATCTACTCTCTACTACTGCTCTTCTGTTCTCTTCCTCTATTTCTCTTCTTCTGCTTCTACCTAACTACTTCTCTTCTACTTGATAACTATCTTAGTTACTACTACTTCTTCTTCTCTTTTTGGAAACATAAATAAGCAATGGTTTGGACATCACCTTTACAGAAGACTAAAGTCGTCTGTAACAGTTGGTGGATTTCTCAGGAATGTTTCATGGTAAATAGTCGGAAGCTACTCTAAGATGAGATAGTGTCTGAAACGCAATTCGTTCCTATATTGACGAAAGTCTGGACATAATATTTCAGGACAAATACAGCAAACTCTCCCTAAGAAATGCTATCAGAAATACTAATGACTTTCAGGATAGTCACCACAAGGCAGTTTCACTGTACTTTCATAGACACAAAAATAAAATAGGGAGGTCCTACCAAATAGCTAATTTTCACCAAAAAAACGTAAGATTGTATTCCATTTGTATTTAATGAAAATTTTAAAATAAGCAAAATTAAAAGATTATTTTACCTATAGATATGTGTTACTGGCATCCAAACTGTGAATTAATATATATATATTTTTTTTTGGCAATTAGAAAGTATTTGAATACTGGAAGTGATCCTACACTGAAGTTTGGACAGATGCAAATTACATTTTTACTCCTTGCTTGGTTGTAACTGCAATCGTAGACTGTCATTCTAAACTTTAATACAGGGTGTTTATAAAATCCCGGACCCATTTTGATGTTTAATAACTCATTAAATAATAAAGATAGTTTAAAATTAGTAACATAAATGGTTAGATAGACTCAAAACATTTCATGACCCTTGTCAATGAACTTCCACGTGTGCCCCCTTCGTCGCACGGTGAATATTAAGTCGATATTCAATTTCACGCCAGGTACCGGCATCCACAGAGGCTATTGCGGTTGTAATTCTGGCTTTTAGGTCCTCCATGTTCGAAACTCTCCTCCTGTAAAGTCCAGCGGCGTTATATCAGGTGATCTGGGTGGCCAAGGAATTGAACCTCCTCGCCCAATCCATCTTCCTGTAAAATGGTCATTCAAAGAACTACAAACGATGGTACCCCAATGAGGTGGTGCACCATCTTGTTGCAAAAAGATATGTGGCTGAAGCTCTTCTAGTTGTGGAAATACGAAGTTTTCCAACATGTCTAAGTATACGACTGATGAGACCGTCCAATTCCTTGGCCACCCAGATCACCTAATCTTTATTATTTTATGAGTTATTAAACATCAAAATGAGTCCGGGACTTTATAAACACCCTGTATAATTTTGAAACTATCATATTTATTTATTTATTTATTTGTCTGAAGGATTAAAACCAGATTCCGTAATTCTTTAAAAAAACCTTTGTTTATGACATTTAAAAAGCTAATCATGCATTTTGAAAGGACAATTTGCTGAAAATTTCCTCTGATCGCGCTTCATTTGCACAAAACCCGCCTTTCTTACAGTCTGAGGAGTTACGTAAATGGGGATAACGTATATCGGTGTACTGAATTATATTTGTTCTTAAAGAAAACAAAAGCAGCAATCAAACGCGTAATTTCAATGACAAATAACATGTAGCACCTAAGAAAATAAATGAAGATCAAAACCTCTTAAAACCACAATCACGAACACAAAATGCATTACTACTAAATCGTACGAAGAGTTAGCCTACAACCGACAAAGGACAGAGAATTCTTAAAAGAATTTCGCACCGCATTGAAGAATTATAATGAAATCTCACATAATGATCACCTCTTGTAGATGATAACTTCTAAAAATGTGCATTATTTCGGAGAACAAAGGTAAGCATCAGCACTGATACCGCCAGTAATTCTGCTCTTTAAGGTGACTTCTTCCTAAGAGAACTGTACCACATCCATTTGTTTCGAAGGAACAGTTATTTCAAATTATTTTTCTACCAGCCTAATCATTGACAGAAAGCGAATGTTTACTCATTTTTCCCAAAAAGTTAACTTTTATACCCAGTACTTCTGAGTGACAGAATTACTAGAAGTGAAGACCAGTTATTTAAATGCTCTTTGCCTATGGATTGTCCAGAATAACAAAAAGAACACCCTGGAGAATTCCTGAAACTGTAAAAGAGATAAGCACTGAATAATCATGCCCATCAAAAAAGACGGAATGATATAAAAGCTGTAGCACGAGGAGAATCTGAAATATTGTAACCCTTTCTGAGCATATCCTCTAGCTTTACGCACAAATCTGTGTCATAAGCCTTGATAAATTTCCTATTTTCCGATCTCTTGAGAGAATGGAAGTCCATAAAATTTCTTGAGTTTTTGGAGGATAGTTATTCCTTTCTTTGCCTGAAGGCATTCTCACTTCACTCCAAGGAACTAAGAAATTGAACTGATTCTCACTTCAAGGAATCGGCATTCTCAGTTCCCTGTGCTCTACGATGTCAGACTGTGCAATGAATACTGATGGTTCAGTGAGAGACCGAGACATTGGCCCTGGAGCTGTGTGCACAGGAAACATTTTTGTTTTTATAAAACAGTCGATGTTATCATCACTATTTTTCATGGTGAACTGGAAGTAATTCATATGGCCTTGCGATAGCTTTGCTGTCGTACGACGTCTTTCTCCAAAACCGTCATCTTCTCGATCTGTCCTTCAAGTTCTTAGAGCAAAAGGTTGTAGATTGTGCATTTTTCAACCAGATATCAACATCAAACTACAGAACATGAACGACAGCTCTTCTTTGGCATTTTGTGTTGTTACTATGAAGAACCAGTTTCCCCTTTACACGGTAACCCAAAGTGATCGTGGTAATTGGCTGTTTATAACATGAGACAAAGTTTAAAAATTGCTCTAAACAGTTGCT
>KK120529.1:132362-172459 GCA_000611955.2 Stegodyphus mimosarum | reverse complement strand
ATGTTTTAATGCGATAAGCTGTTAGAAAGCCAAAGTTCTCTGGTACTGTGTTTAATCATCTGAGGGTAACGCAGTTGTCTTTTCTTTCTAGGCTGATTAAAATTCAATTCATTTTTAATTTATTTAAGATTCAGATTTCATTGTATTAACATTCATTTGAAATCAAAGTATGTTGGTTTTAAATACACATTCATTTAAATTAATTTAATAGTTTTTTAAGCAAAATGTTTAGTTCACTTATTTTATTCTTATATTATTTAACCGAACGGGAAAAATTAAAATACGCATAAGAAAATGCAGCATACCCTTTCTAAAATGAACATCCACAGTTCGAAATGACATAGGTCGTTTGTGGAAGTGAATGCCTTGAAGATGAATGTCGATTTTATTTATGTTCTTAGAAATACTGGTCATTTCCAGAATTGATCGTATTAACGAGGTTGTTTTCGTGAGAGGTTAACTATGCACACTTTCTAAGAAACCTACCTAAGAAGACCAGCCATAGTTCCAGACGATTTTGGATGATTTCGTCTTACGAAACAGGAATGTTGACGATAAGTTTATTAATATTCTCAGAAATTCGTGTTCCTGAACTACTTCTGAAACAGTAGTTCAGGAACCAATTGATTGCTTTCAGAGGTTAGACTATTATGGTTTTCTGTGGAGGTGATTGGTTTAGAGAGGTGATGTTCAAGACCGATATTGATTTGTATTATTATTATGATACTGACCAGTTTTAGGCGGGTCATCTACGATAGGTGTCACAATGAGAGGTTTTATTGCATTTAAATCATAACTTATAATAATTATTCATAGATTAATACAGATAATTTCTTTCATAAGCAGTCTTTTTATTATTTAATATGTTTACTGGAATACTCTTTCTCTGTTCATTTTTAGGAGACACCATAAGCAACATGAATTTTATTTCAAGTAGAATTTGTGCCCCTTCTTTGATAACATTGCACCAAAGAACAAGTTTTTGTTATTTTCGTTTTGCTTTTATTCAGCTATTTCTTTCGCTTATCCTGGAATTATCTGCGATCTTTTCTTTTTCCTTTGGGCTACTTCCGTATTTTTTATGTTCCGATGACATAATCCTTTTTTTTTTTTTTACATTGCTGACTTTTCTTCTCGTATTTTTTTTCTTTTGTATCTAAACATTTTCTTGAAACCTTACTGGCTAATAAGAGGAGGTTTCATCATTACTGATAACTTACGTTAGTTTTAATAAGCTTTGTTTGTTAGAAGGGATCAATTATTTTTATTTTCCCTGTGACTGATACGGCAATTAGGATTTTTTTTCTGGTCCCTTATTTATAGGTATTCTTACGTGTATTTGAATTCTTAACATTGGATGGATTATTATGGATGTCACATATACAGCCGAATTACGCGGGTTTGATTTGTAAAGTTAAAATATACGGACTTTATATATATATCTATATATATGTTACGGTAAATGGGATTAATTCGGTGATTATATACAATAACCGGTAATTATGCATAATCTCCACTAAATTTGGTAAACATGGTAAATTTTTGAAAATTTATCAAATTAACCGGTTTGTTTGCATAATTCCCAACTCGTAATGGTAAATGTGATAAAAGTCCCTAACTTTAAAAAATTCGTTCAGTTTGCGCAGCTGCTTGGCTTCTATCAACACGTGACAATCACGTGATTTCAGTAGTAGTTCTCATTTCGTTGCATCTAGACTTTTTTTTGCTACCCTCTCATATTTTATAAAATATTGAATAATTGCTGGTATGCTTGAGCGTTTTAATTCCAAGTTAGTTAATATTATGGATACTAAGAAAGCAAATAGTGGTTTTCTGACGAAAGAAAGACATGATGATGTGTTAAAAAAGTTAGTAAGAACAAAAAAAAAAAAACGTAGTGGGGGAAAAAACCGGAAGATTATCAAAGACTGAAAAGATACGACGTAATGAAAGTAGGCAAGAAACTTATCTTTTCCGTAAGTAAAGACAGTTCCAATGTTTGTTTTTACGTGTACTTTGGAGATCTCTTTACCATAATTCATGAGGTACACTAACCAATAGGCCATGGTGGTAGAAACAGGATGTTAAAAGAACTTCAAAAAAATATATATATATATAAACACATTACTACCGAAGAAGTCATGATTTACTTAAATTTGTGTAAAAGTTGTCAAAAAAACCAAGGTACCTAAGAAAGGACCTTTTTGTTAGACCAATGGGCTTTCAAGAGATGAACTCAAGATGCCAGGGGGACCTAATTTAATTGCAGTCGCAACCAGATAATAACTTATATTTGTCTATCAAGACCACTTGACGAAGTTCGTACACTTGCGTGGCCTAAAAAGCAAACGTGCAGAAGAGGTTGCATATCACCTAATTGATATTTTTACTATATTTGGAGCCCCCAGTGTACTGCAAAGTGATAACGGTCGTGAGTTTAGTAACAAAATCGTAGAAGTTTGTGCAATATGGACAGATCTGAAACTTGTGCACGGAATACCTAGGCACAGCCAGACTCAAGGTTCGGTTGAACGTGTAAACCAGAATATTGAAAATATGCTAAGTTCTTGGTTGGAAAGCAATCATACCAGTAAATGGTTCGAAGGATTACTTTTTGTGCAACTTATGGAAAATAGAGCATTTCATGAAGGCATCAAGTGTTGTCCTTACGAAGTATCCTCCTCCCTCCAAGTGTCCTCTCTCTTATGCAGCAATGTTTGGGACGCCTGCAAAATTTGGCTTGAAAATGTCTTCTTTCGCGAATTACTCTATCGAACATCTTAGAACTAAAGAACTTCAGGCATTAATCAAGACAGTTAATAATGCTTCCGAAAACACCAATAGCGAAGAAGAAAATGTTTCTAATATGGACAATAACGATCTATCCCAAAATGGCCCTCCATCTGAAGTTAATTTTAAGACTTCGAAAAGAGAATGAAGCAGCGGTCGCTCTAATCCAGACAGATATTTTATGCAGGCAAGAGAGCAAGTAGAAAAACATTGAATGAGTGCTAAAGAAGGTTTAGAATTACAAGCAAAGAAAATGTTCAAAGTTTCAAATCTTAAATTTCCTGCTGGTAAAGTTGGTGACACAGTGAAACTACAAATACCAGACGTTGAGAGAGCAAGAAGTGATCCCCGAAATTTATTAGCGATGATATTAGAAGTTCAAAATGAAGAGTTTTATCAGTTAGGAACAAAATAAGGAAGACTTTCACAATATATACCAGAAATCAATTCACAATTTGTGAAGAAAAATTTATTTTGCTTGACCTTGTTCCAGATCTAGCATCATCACTTCGAGAATGCTTTAGAAAGACATCTCATTATGAAGGTCAGAAATATCAGGGATGTGTTTGTAAGGGACAAAGGCGAGTCTGATAAGTGCAAATGTAAAACATCTGGCAAACTTCGTAATTCTAAATGTCACAACAGTCTAATATGCTTAAATAAGTAAACTTAAAATATTTAGTAATTTGTAGTAATAGCGTTTAACGTTGTTTGAAAAAATGTTTTTTTTCTCTAGAATATGGGCTTAGTTTTTATATATAATTTATTTTATATATAATTTATTTTTTATATATAACTGCAGTTTGCTTTTTTATGTGCAGCTGTTTTGTACAAGTTCATGTAAATTGTATTTTTTTCATTTCAAAACACCTGTCAGTCCCATTTTCAAATTTCGTTCAGGCTAAATAAATGTATGTGACCTAAAATAACCATTTATTGATTTTTTAATTGTAAAATATAAAATATTGTAATTCGTGTTCTCTTAGTGTCCAACGAAAAAATATCTTTCTGAGTAGTAACTACTAAAAAAAACTGCAGTCTATTCTACTGGCCCAATCAGTCATGATATTTATCACATTTACCATTGCGAGTTGAATATTATGCAAACAAACCGGTTAATTTGATAAATTTAAAAAAAAAATATCATATTTAGCAAATTTAGTGGTGATTATGCATAGTTACCGATTATTATATATAATCACCAGTTTGTTACCTTCACCGTAACGTATATATTCTTTAAAATGTTCGAAAATATTTTAGAAATTTAGAAGAATTTGTAAAATTTAGCAGTCAAACTATGTAATCTACGTATACAAAAAAGCAAGGTAACTTATTGTGTGCATTAAAATATAAACAGCTATTAGTCTGTTTTATCATTTATTGGCAAAACATAAACACAAATCTGTTATGAAAAGTTAAAATTCGCTAACTTGTCATCACAAAAACATTTGTAATCCTCGTATTTTATCAGTAGCAGTATTTAAACAAACATGAAGGTAAACTACAATATTAACCATAATACCTAAGCGCACAAAATTAACTAAGGTATTGACACAATTCCACAGGTAATTCTAAAACTACTACTGATGGGAACTCAGTTTAATGAGATTTCTTCACAACGTACCGTATGCTACTGCTCATTTCCACGTCAATAATTTGCCAGTTCAGTAAACTGAGCCAGTGCAAAATTTCTCAGTTTTGTATTTTTTCATTTCTTTAAGTATACTATTCCAAACCGTAAGTAACATAGAAAACCGATCCGCGTACGAAGTGCATCTAGTTATGATGGGCAAATAGAGAAAAATAATGCTATCTAAAGAAAAAAAATAAAGTGATTGAAATAGTATAAAGGCTATTCGCACATTTCTTAGATATTTTTACTTCGCCGCAGAAAAAATCGTCTGCTTGGAAACCTTTTTTAAATTGTAACTATATTTTTGAAAGTATGAATTATCGTCTGCTACTAGAGAGTTTTGTTTTCGTGTAAAATGCCTCTTTTAAAGAAGCAGTGGATGGAAGAGTGTGTTTGTGCTCTTTCCAAAGAAAATTATTCATATATATTTATTAAGGAAACACTGTGAAAGATACGGTTTTTAGACATCTAAAGCTGTGATAGGTAATATTGTCAACAAGAAAATAAATAAAAGGCAAAGTTTGGTTTCAGGTCGAAAAATAGGACTTTGGAAAGCTGTTCAAGAAGAATGGAATAAAATACCTCTTCCGATATTAAAAAAGGCTTTATTGTCTTGGAAATTAAGCTGTAGAAAGAGAGTAAAGAATAAGGGTTATCAAATAGAGCATCTAAAGTACAAAACGTTTTAAAATATTTCTGTAAATACACTGAAAATCGTCTAGAAAATGTACGAACAGCCTCTGTACATCTTTCAAACATTTTTTACAGAACTTTTCATTTTCGATACCTAACATCTGCACAGTTTTACAGCTCATAGGACAATATTAATGTAGCTGAGGGAGAGTTCATCTTGTAAATATGGTTGAATGAAGTGCTATAAAATGAGAGATGTATTTTCTTCTTCCTGTTGTCTCTTTTGCAGATTTCTTTCCCTCTAGCTTTCCGTAAAGTAAGAATGCAACATACAAAACACACATAATGTGTGGCATTTTTCTGTTACATTTCGGCTGTATGGGCGTTTTCGTGCTTTCTCCTATGTGTAACATGTAAACGAGGCAGTTTTCCTTAAAACGTTCTCCACAAAGATATTCCTCCCCTGTCGCAGATAGCCCTTGAATGCTTTGCCATAAATAAACCAAACCAAAATTTTCTGTTATAGTATTGCTAAGGTTTATGGTCACCAGCAGGTAAATGTTCTTAAGTTTTTAAAAAAGTAAAAAATTATATGCAAATTTGGAATTGCTTGAATGTTGGCTCTTCTGATCCCGCGCATCTCAAGGGACAACTGTATTTTAAATACGGACATGTTCTTGTCACATAGATATACAATTTTTTTTCTGCTTAAAAACGATAAGTACTCACTTTTGTTTCTAATATATTGATCACAGACTACCGTCCTGTTTGATAGTACGATCTTTTGATTCTAAAATTACATTTTAAATGACTTTGATTACATTACATCTAAAATTACTTCGATAAGAGCCAATGACTTGAAGCTTTAGTGTTTACCAAAATGCATTACAGATTTTTAAGATTAAAGTAAGCGTTAATGTTTTGCTTATTTAACTAGTTTAACGAACATAAAACTAACACGGCATGGAAAATTTCTCCTATTCACCAGTAGTATTTTGCTGAACAACCAGGCCTCTGTCACTTCTGAATAAGAGATCTAGGCCTGTCCAAACGGCCATGGCCAGATTCAGAAGTGGGCACCTTTGATGCATGAAAGTCAAAGAGGGAGAAAAGACCTTCCCCTCGTGTGCCTGTTCCCTCCCTGCCTCTCCCACTCACCTACTGGATTGTATAGGCATCTCCCTGAAACAGCTGTCGGCTGAGCAGGACGACATCTACGATTTGCTTGTGCGGCAAGGTCTCTTGGACATGGTGTAGGCTTTCCTGCCCCAAGGGGATTTGAAACAACAACAAGAACAACACTAGTTTAACGAAATAATAAATTGCAGTTAATAGAGTCGGTAGAATAATTCAGAATATCATTATTATCGATATGGATGGGATATTCAAATCCTCAGATTCCATGAATCTTGGAAAGGATCCGAGATTCGAAAACTTGAATCTTTGCGGGTTTCTCTTCCGCCCTTTATTATTCGAATTTTTCGAAAACTCCTGAAAAATAAGCTGTACTCACATCCAGTAAGAGCTTTCATTAAAAAAAGAAAAGCGATTCTTGAAATTTCAGGGAACCTTAATAACCAGTATAATTTTTTTGGCTCCTCCATAGCCACGTTCTTAATTTTCTGAAGATAATTTAGTATTCGATGCTTTGATTAAAAGCGTTTTATATTATCTATTTTTCTACTTTTCTACCTCCTGTTTATTTTCATACCGAAGATTCTAGAAACTTCAAAGATTCGGAAGTTTCCAAAATCTCTTAGGAAGCGGACTCGGATTCGAGAAAAGTCAGGAATTTTTCTCAGCTGCAATTATGGAAATTTGTTTTGACGTAGAAACGTATTAAGTGGAGTCTTCCCAAAATTTTCGGACCATTTAATGATACTATCATGCATTTGTGATCCGTGACTATTATTTGTGTTACATAATAAGTGTTATCACTGCGCGACACAAAATTTGTTTTTCACGTGACAAAGCAAACGATCATTTTTCAGAATGCTGCTATTCGATACGACATAAGATTTTTAATTTATCATTCAAATTATGATGCTTAGCAAATTGATAAAACCAAGACACATAATTTTATAATTTAAGATTCTTATAACTTCATTTTATTTTTAATAAAATGTCTCACTGATATAATTTAAAATACGTTTGATGGATAATATATCCACAGGAAAATAATGAACATTTAAAGCACTTTTTGCAATTAGTACAAAGTGTTTCTAACGCTGTATGTTGCATACCTCGATGTAGAATATTTCTCTTTAATTAACTTACATATAAAATATATAAAAACGAAACGACTAGTATTCGATGCTAAAAAAGAATGAAAACATGTAAACATTTCTGATAGCTCATAAAGTCAAAATCTTATCCAATTTTTTAGTCTTTTTACTGTGTCAATTTCAAGTACTTCCTGGTGACTATAAGTCGATGAAAATTCAAGATTGCCAGTTTGGAAATCACAGCTACGAGCTGGAAGAGAGGTGGAGACCAGACCTCGGCCCTCCTTTCGGAATGCTGTACTGCATGAGGTGCGAATGTATACCCGTTCAGCGAAAGAGGAGGATTATGTCCAGAGTGCGTTGCAAAAACATCAAAAATGACTGCCCAAAGCCCACATGTGAGGATCCTGTTTTACTACCGCAAAGGTGCTGCAAGACCTGCCCTGGGGAAGATTATATATATATATATATATATATATATATGTGATGTGCCATGATGATGTGATGTAGTCGTAGCTCAAAGTAACAAACGATGATAACAAAAAGAATCCATTTATTATTTTTCTTGAAAAACAGCTGTGTTAAAATTTACATCTTCGAAGAACAATTAATAGCTTTTTGAATTGATGTTTATTCCATCATTACATTAATGAAAAGACCGCCCGATGTTCCTTTGCGAGTTCTTTTATAATTACTGGAAAGGCGGAGCTTCCAAGAAATTACGTCAGCCTCGTCAGCCAATCCAGTTCGCTTTAAATATTTCCAGAACATTCAATAACTGTACGTGTAGAAAAAGCGGGAAAATGAATTTGACTACGGGGCTGTGAATTTAATTCCACGTACTTTCGAATAAGAGATGGTCGCCATTAAAAAGAAAAGAACATGCATTTAGAATTGTGATTGAGGAATAAACAAAAATAAAAGACGAAATTTAACTTAGGGTTTTATATGTACTTTTGACTATGGAATTTTATTATTACATATATTACATATATTTTATTATTACATATTTTCTAATAATGTTTCTAACTGATATAAGTTTAAATGCATTTAATGGGTAACATACACAAATGATAATTTTTATGAAGGATGATGGTAAGACTCTATTCCAGATCTTTTTTCAGCAGTTTTTTTTAATATTTTAATTTCAAATACATATTTGTATTTCTCTTTATTTATTTATCATTATTACTATTAGCCTAAATAGCGTTAGCCAAGAAGAGCTATTAGTCTCAAAACGGGATTTTGTATTGAATCACTGTAAAAGTCTGAATCACTTTTCGAATTGCTGCCACCAAATATTATCGCTCTGCATTCTGTTTAAAGAAATTAAACAAAAAAGAATCTGCTTGAACGTATGTATGTTTTTCGCATTGTGAAAAAACAGCGGTACCATCAAATTTTGAATAACGTAGCCCTCCTTCCGAGTATGAGCACCTGGAAACCCGAATTCGGAATTTGTTTTATTATCTATTTCATATTTTGTAAAACTTTAAAGAATTTTTGATTAAAAAGCTCAACAGTTTCAAATCGGTCAGTGGCAACACTGTAGGGAATAAAATCTCCAACGCGCGAGACTGTCTATCGAAAATTCTGAAGCTATGCTGTTTTTTAATACTTTCAGTCCAGTGTGGAGTCTCGAAAAGTGCATACTCTCGAAACGTGCATGTGTCTGTAAATGAAAAAAATGCTTATAAACTCTAAAAACTTTCAGATTTTTATTTACTTGCTTATCTTGTAGAGTCATTGGGTTCAAGACGCAAGAGAAACAAGCCGGCGTGGAAAATAAAACAGGGGATTCCCCAAATCGATTTCGATTTTACAAAATCTAAGCCGAATACAAGGTTGTCGATTTGCCTGTTTTATTAGTCATTAGGTTATTTGGAAGTAAGAGTTATGAAAAATGAGCAATGCGCTCCCCGGGACTCGAACCTCTAGAATACGCACCGAGTGTGCTGACCATTACACCACGAAGGCATGCTAAGAAGGCGGGAGAAATACCTTAAAATGCATTGAAGTCGATGTTCGTTAGACGTTAGTTACCTAGTGGTCGGCGCTTAATGTTAGACAAACGCATTAGGAACTCGAATATTTGATACAAATAGCCCAGTAAATTAAGATGTGAGATTGCTTCCAAGTTGCTTACTTTCGAAGTAGCTTGAGTATGAGAACATTCGATAAACTACAGAGAAAAGGAATCTTCTCCTTCCTCCCGTGAAACAAACGACGCAGCATAAATTGCCTCAAGCATTTTTTGGCGCTATGTCGAGCAGCATTTCATCATCTGCATTTTGTGGTACAACGTTGTCTTAGCATTTAATTTCGCGTGGATACGTATCATTTCTGCCATTTATGAAGAATGTGTGGATATGAAACGCAAATGAAACAGCGGGGAAGTTTCCTCAAGCGTTTTTGGCGCCATGTTTCGAGTGATGTTTCATCATTCTAAGCTACAAAAGCAAACATTTCTCAGAATTTGATTTCACACTAATACAATCTCATTTCTCCCCTTTGTTGTTTGTGTGGAATATAGCATGTAGGAGAAAAACAGCTGTTTGCAACTAAAAACAGCAAAACTTTTTCCGCGCATTGACGTTCATTAAACACTCAAGCTGTCTTTTATTGAAAAATGAAATATCTCATATGGTGTTTCTTACTCTTGGAAAAATTCAAAGGACACTGATGATGGTAATTCCCATTACACACTTTTAAATTTGTTTTCCTACTCTAAACAAACAACTTCTAAAAACATTTTAGCAAAAATATTGTGAAAAAAATACGAAGAGTGTCTCTTCTTCGGAGAATATGATATTCTCTCTTCAGTAACATTTCAATGAATTTAATATTTCAGTCCTTTAAAAAATCTGATGTAGACACCATATGACTTCCTTGTGGCCTATTAAATTACACACATTTTTGGCTGCATTTCATCTAAACTTATTTCCGCGACTTTTGTTTAAGATATATTTCTCATTCAATTAATTCATTTCTCACTTTGCGGAAAGGCAGAAATACATAAAATTCAAAACTAAAAATTGTAAAATACAGAAAAGCATAAAACAACAAATACAATTGAAAACAGTCAAACTACAGAGAAAGTCAGTATTTAATAACTAGCGGAAGTACTCGATGCCAGTTAAGTTACATTGAGAGTAATGTATCTAACAACAGAGAGAACGATACCGCTGTAATCCTTCTCTGATAACGATGCAAGAAATACGAACATTTTTCAGTCTCATGCGATATGGAACCCATATACCAAATTTCGATAGAAAAATAACCTAATTCTCTCTCATTTATATCAGCAACAATGGGGGCAAGTTTTTGACGATTTTCGTCTTTCTAATCAAATGGGCGTAAAAGCGCAAGTTAGATCTACTATTTTACCTATATTCAATTTTAGTCCATTAAATGTGGCAAAAAATGGATCATAATTGATCAGAATCAATAACGCGAACAAACAAACACACAAACAGACATTCTTTATATCTATAGATTTTGTAAAATTTACAAATTTTTTATTAACAAATTCTACGATTTGAAAGAGAGCAATAGCAACACTTTTCGAAATAAATCATTTTTATTTCGAACTCGCTACACTGCTGCCACTCGGAAAAATGAGTGCGAAAATTAGTGCTTTCAGAGTTTTTAATTAATATTTCGGCTGATTAAAGTCGTACGAAGATGGGAATAGCCGAAATGGCTTCCCACAAATTTTTGGGATCGGGAATAATGTATTTAATGTTTGGCAATGCTATTTTTATTTCACCGTAAAAATTAGAAATTTTGTATTAATAAACTCTACGATTTGAAAGCGAGCAGTGGCAACGCTTCTCGAAATAAAGCAGGTTTTCATCCCCAGCTTGCGAGACTGTTTTCACTCGAAAAAATGAAGGCGAAAATTATTGTTTTTCCGAGTTTTTAGTTCATATCTCTGATTTTTTTTTTTTTTCAAGTAGACGTTGGCCTTTTCCAGGACCCAGAAAAGAACTGTAGAAAGTTTGGTGACGATAGTTATAGTAGTCAAAGTTATTAAAGGACAACCACACACAGACTTTCTTCTTTATATGCATAGATTAAGAAATACTGGTCACTTACAGAGGTCGTCATTTTAAAAAGATGGTCACCATGAGAAGTTATTTAACTATAAGAAAAAAATCACTTTTAAATACTAATATAATTTTCGTTCTCAGTGGCATTCAAATTTATTTGCTTCATGCTTTTTTATATATTTTTTCCCTACTTGTAAGCAGTCATTACATAACAGGTTGTTCAAACGAGCAGCTTTTTATGTTTTTGCTCCAGACGTGGTTCTTCAAGATAACTTGATGCACTTTATCAATTAATCTTCTTTATCTCTTTATTGAACTCTTTGCCGTCTTTATCAGCGCTGTTACGTTTGTCAGATTGAATTTCCTATGTCAACAACTTTCACCTCAATGAAATTAGAAATCGTTACGTAGAGAGTTCAGGGAACTTTGAACCCTCCTAATCTGTTACTTGTAGAATTCAAAATGCGATGCAATATTCAGATGGGATAAGCTGTACAAGAGAAAAGCTTTCAATTATTTTACACCTCTCTCGATTTAAAATACACAAAAACTTCCCTAAGACGACCACCCACTGTTCGAGACGGTTATGGTCATCTGCGAAAGTAGTTGACCTAGAGAAGTGAATTTCAATTCTGATGTCTGTTTTCTCAGAAATGCTGAACATTTTATGAAAATTTATCGGAAATATTGATTTCGCTAATAATATTGCAATTTGTCTATGAATATCACATGAATTACACATTAACTTTTAAGCCAGAAATACATTAGATTTACTAATGGCGTCAGATATTTATAAAATAAAAATCTGATGTATGCACCACATGACTTCCTTGTACGGAATATTAAATTATACGCACTTTTTCGCGCCTTTCATTTAAAGTTATTTCCTCGAATTTCATTCGAAATATATTTCTCATTACTAAAATTAAGTTCTCACTTCGCGGCAAGGCAAAAATACATAAAAACTCAAAATATCTATATTAAAAATTGAAAGATATAAGAAAACATAAAACACCAAATACAGTTAAAAGAATTTACATTTTTTTTTTTTTTTACAATTAAAGTTTCTACACAAAAACAAGCAATTCGTCCAGCGTGCAAGACAGATATTTCGGTGCACAAAATTGAAAGTTTACTTTTAGTCTCACTCGGCAAAAAGACACTGAAGGCTTAGAAACTGATTTAATTTGTTGTGGACGCTGAGTCAATATATAGGATAATTTAATGATTTAAATGATAATTCCAGAATGGATTAAGCATAATTTAATTCGAAATAATAAAAGAAGACGTTATTTTGCTGTTGCGAAGCTTAGTTTCTGTAGATTGGCAGCAAATTCCCTATTCTGTTAAGTTTCAAATGTAAACAAATATGTCTGCCATGACTTCCCTCCAAAAAAATTAGACTTAGCTGCACTTAAACAACTTTTAAATTGTTGCTAATTCTACAACTATAACAGGCAGGTTAACTAAAGGCATAAAAACGTTAACCAGAAGATAAGAACAACATAATTCAATTATTTTTAAAGCAACAAATGCACAGTTTACAAATGTATAAGAATAAAGAAACTGAGCTCGCTGAGCCGAGTAACAGAGTAGACATATATATATATACATATATACGTATATTTATACACTCACGTTTGTGAAAATTGCAACACCAAGAAGGAATCGTCATAATTGAATGTAATTTAATACACAGTTGAGTGGTAGTGGTACAAATAAATGATTAAATGTTCAAAGCAAACAAACAAGAACAAGAGATCAGAATCAGTATTTTGTGTGGCCACCACGCGCCGCAATAAGTGCTGCTACACGACGTGGCATGGAGTCAAACAAAGTTTGAATGTCTGACTGAGGAAGAGCATTCCATATCGTTTGTACGCGTACCCAAAGTTCGTCTGCAGACGCAACAGGACGAGGATCACGAGCAAGACGCCGACCAATGACATCCCACACATGTTCAATTGGCGACATATCCGGGGAACACGCAGGCCAAGGAAGAAGCTGTACCTGCTGCGCTGCAAAGAAGGATTTAACAATCCGAGCAGTATGAGGGCGGGCATTGTCCTGTTGAAATACAGCGCCTGGCAAGCTTTGAAGGAAGGGAACAGCTTCGGGCTGTAGAACTTCACGGATATACCGGTTGCTGTTCAGATTGCCCACAATTCGTAGCAATTGAGATCGTCTATGATATGCTATGGCGCCCCAGACCATAACTCCGGGTGTTCGTCCACTGTGGCGTTCGATAATGCACTCCGGAAGGTGGCGTTCACCGGCATAGCGTCTGACACGAATGCGGCCATCATGGTACCACAAATTAAAGCGGGATTCGTCAGAAAACACGACATGCTGCCAATCAGCACGCCAGTCTCTATGCTGATTGGCCCATTGTAGCCGCAGGCGGCGATGGTCGTGCGTTAGGGGGATCCTGTATAAAGGAGTCCGTGCGCGCAGTCCACACTGCAGCAGACGTCTACGAATTGATGAAGCACACAATGAAACACCTGTAGCTATTGACCACAGTGCTGCCAATTGTCTAGAGGAAGCTGTACGGTCCGTCCGCGCCATGCGGACCAGGTGTCTATCATCGCGAGCTGACGTCACATTTCGGGGTCCACTCCCGGATTTCCGAGTTGTCCGACACTCGTCCGTCCACTGCTTCCAAACGCGCATCACTGTGCTGCTGTTACGCTGCACACGAGAGGCTACTGCACGATACGACAATCCAGCTTCACGAAGGCCGATGATTCTCCCTCGTTCAAACTCTGTAAGTTGTTCAAATCTCGCTCTCTTTCGTCGACGAGGCATAAGTACAGATTGAGCTAACGTTTACCACTAGCAGATAACCACCGATAACCATACACGCCTCGCTACAGCCGTCTATTTATTCGGATCCATCAGCCGTTCAGAGGGCGCTGCTCAGCATACGCATGCGCTACGGATTTGCAATTCTAATCATTTGCATATCATGCGCTACTTTGCATTTCCTGAAAATTTCAGCTCACTCGCGTAAGTCCTTCATGGTGTTGCAATTTTCACAAACGTGAGTGTATATTTTTGGTGCGGCCGATTGCAACCAAAATAGGAGGTGCATGTCTACATGTTATAGCAGTCCTATATATAAAATTTCAACGTTCTGAGGATACTCATTTTTGAGTTATGCAAGATACATACATACATACGTACATACATACATACATACATACGTACGTACGCACAGACGCCACGAAAAAGTCTCTTCAGAATCCATTTTAAATTAGTTTTATAGTTGTCTGGGGGAAAAAGAGTTCTTTATTCTGTCCTTGCGTACCGATGTTGTGGAAAAACATCGTTTAATTGCATTCGATTGCGGGCAAAATGGATATTGTGGTTGAAATATGATACCCGAAATTTTTCGCGATTACAATACTTCCTTTTTACTTCGTACAAGGAAGTAAAAATTAGTTCATAGTTCAGATAAAACTTAATAATTATTAAAATTTCTAATTGTAATTTACAGGTAGACAAGTTTTAATTCCTAATTGATGTATTTAATTAAAAAAGACTGGACCGATTTTGTAATAAAAAGTTGCAATTAAAGAATCAGTTTTCAAGAACATCAAATAAATTTAAAGAATAGTCAAACTGAGTGTCACTGAATTAAATATAAGGAGCTCACTATTTGCGACCACCACTGAAAGCAACTCAGTATTTCTGAAAACTTACACTGGTGTGCAAAAATTAAGGACGAGACGGTTTTTTCAATATAACTTTGTACAAAAGCTTTCCAAATCAACACATTTAATACCGTAAGATCCCCAATACGTAAGGACATGAGTAATGTAAGCAACACTTACTAAAAGAGAAATCAGAGGGATAAAAAGAAGCTTTATTGAAAAAGTAGCATGGAGCGCAATGCGACTGAAGGCCGAAACATCCCTGTGATGGGTGTCCAGCAAGAAACATCCGGTCTTTAATAGGGGATATGATCTCCCCTGACTGCTAGGCAGGTTTCACATCATTTGTGCATGCTGGATATGTGGTTGTTAATGAGCTGTTGAGACACTGCTGCTCGTTCCTCTTGTAGCACCAATCGCAGTTTCGGAATCGTTACTGGCGATAAGTTACGTGCTGCCACGGGTCTCCCTAGTAAGTTCCGTACATGCTTGACGGGATTTAGATCCAGAGACCTTGCCGACCAATCCATGTGTTCAATATCTTCACTCTCCAACAGCTCTTCGACAGTAACTGTGCGATGAGGTGGAGCGTTGTCGTCCATGAAGAGGAACTGAGGACCCATAGCCCTTGTGAAAAGACGCATGTAAGGAAGAAGAACCTCGTTACAATAGCAGTCCCAGGTGACGAACCTCCTTGGGAGATATGAAGGTCGGTCCGGCTACCAAGCATTATGTCTGCTCGAACGAGAACTCCGCGACCTCCAAAACAGTCCCTTTTGATGATGTTGAAGGGGTTATTGCGTGTTCCCCGCTCTGTCCAGATGTGTATGTGTCTAGAATCGCAACTCAGACTAAATCTGCTCTCATCTGTAAAGAGTACTCGTCCCCATTCATTGTCTCTCCAATTCCGGTGTTCCCGGCACCACAGAGAACGCCTTCTCCGATGGGCAGGCGTTAGAGGTACACACCGTACAGGGCGTCGTGCAAACAGACCACCACCGTGCAGTCTTCTGGCCACGGTAAAACGCGATATCGGTCGTCCAGTCGCCTGTGTCGTGTGTCTAGCGATTTCTCCCGCTGTCTGCCGCCTGTTTCTTCTGGCCTGTAAGGCAATATACCGGTCATCTGCGGGTGTGGTTCCTCGTGGACGACCACTACTAAACCCCCGGATAGCTGTTCCTGTAGTTTGAAATTGTCTCCAAAGTCGTGAAACGATGCTGTGAGCAATTCCGAACTCTGCAGCCACACTTGTCACACTGCGACCTTCCTCCAACTTCCCAATGATTCGACCTCGGGTAAAAGCATCCAGATGTCGTCTAACAGATTGATTATTCGCCATTTCTCGCTGAGGCAGCAACTCGGTGTGATTTTAACTGCTATACGGCGTGCAATCTCTTTGCCAGAAATACTGATCTTACACCGACAACATGCTTTATACTACTCAGACACTCCCCCATTACGTCTACCTGCATATCTGCGCATGTGCTACCGTACATCACCTTACTTAATCTCCTGATTGGTCTTTCTGTCCGCTCTGCCTCTTCGTTCAACTGATATGCTAATTTTTCGACTTCGTCCTTAATTTTTGCACACCAGTGTACGTAAAGACTGATATCACTTCATCTTTATAAGATGACCACTTCCCCAAAAGACTATCTAGAACCAATAGACGTTTTCTGAAAAGGATTCACTACTGTTTATTGGCTCACCAATTGCAAGTGAAAAATAAAGTAACCGGATATTTAAGACAAAATACAAAAGCGATGCCTTCGTGAAAGAAGGGATCGAATCCTTGTTTATGTCGCACATGGGGAAAATTCCACGTGTTTCCCACTGCAAATTCCACTGCATTTCCATTCGGAAAATTCCACTGCAGTCAATCCACTAGCAGAAATTTGACCCAAGTCAAACTACCAGTATTCAGCGGTCTTAGTCACTCAGCCACTGATGACCAAAGCGGATTAGCTGCATGGCTATTCTCGCTGTTTTCTCCATGCATAACGTGAAAAGTCATTGTTCTCCTCGCGTGCTTTTCTGCATCCAGCTTACTAAAGAAACAAACAGTTTATTAGTTGAGATACTAAGGCGCATTATTTATAATTAAGCCAAGAAGGTTAAGTCGCAGGATAATGATGTTCTCAATGATGTTGGGGGCCATTAGGAAAAATAACATCAGCCTTCATGTTTGCTTTGGAGTTATGAGTTTGTATTGCAGCGTTCCTTCCGTGTATCCGATAAACGATTAATTGGCAATGAAAGGGGATTTAATTAACTGCAGTTGACATCATAAGCTGCAATTTGTGGAAATTAAGTTATTTGTTATAAATATATTTAATAATGTGCGAAAACAAAAACAGAATCAGTTTAATCCTTTAATACTTACGAGGTAACTGAGAAATTCCTAGATTTAAACGGGCTGTCAAAAATATTCGGTGACTGAGAGTCAGTTCGCCATATTCTACTATTGATTTTAATGATTATTATTTTTGCTCTGAAAATGTTCCTTGTATTTTTCACGAAATTTCTGTTCAAGTTCCTGGGTGCTATATTTCGGAATAGAATTAATTATTTACAAGAAAGAGAATAAAACTTATTAGTAGTCCTCTAAAATTCCGAATTCTGCCTTAAATTATAATGAGCGCGTATGGTATTTAGTTATCTTACTTCCTCATCTATATATGTAAAGAAGTATGTCTGTTTTTGTGTTTGTTCGGCGATTAATTCAGTCACTATTATAGCTATCGTCGCCAAACTTTCTACAATTATTTTCTGGGTCCTGGAAAAGGTCGACGTCCGCTTTTTTCCGAAAAAAAAAGGCAGCTAAAATCAAAGCTATTAATTCAAAACTCTGAAAACGCTAATTTTCGCACTCATTTTTCCAAGTGGCAATAGTCTCGCACGCTGGAGATAAATATTTGCTTTATTTCGTGTTGCCACTGCTCGCTTTCAAATCGTAGAGTTTGTTAAAGTTCTAAGTTTTACAATGAAATAAAAATAGCATTGCCAAACATTAAATCACTGGTTAAATAAATTAACAGAATTTGCATATTTTATCAAATTGCACGAAAAGAACTGAATTGAAGTAAAAACCACTGTTTCTAGATAAAAATGCAAATCTTGTTCAGCAAATACGTAAGCGTACACGTGTGTGTAGGCGAAGCCAGTAGAAAAATAGGCTTTGTAAGTGCGTGGAGGGTAAGACGA
Source organism: Stegodyphus mimosarum (assembly GCA_000611955.2). Lineage (NCBI taxonomy): Eukaryota > Metazoa > Arthropoda > Arachnida > Araneae > Eresidae > Stegodyphus > Stegodyphus mimosarum. The sequence goes on along the minus strand of KK120529.1, from coordinate 154,266 downwards.
ATTCCGTTCGCTAGCGCTTCTCGGCGAATTTCTTGGTGTTATCTTGCAGCAATCGGTTAATTTCATATCGGAACAGTAAAAATTAGTAACCACCGACGTTTAGATGATGGAATGAGGTGGCGAATTGTGGGCAGGCTACAGGCAGGCCAATCGCAAGTCCAGATATGCAGAGAGTTTAATTTAACGCCCAGAGTCGTGTGTAACCTATGGAAACAGTTTCAGGATACTGGATCCCTCGAGAACAAGCCTGAGCAAGGTCTTTCAAGAGACACGACGGCCAGAGAAGATCTCTATTTGTCCATTTTAGCGAGGCGTAACAGAGGGGCTACAGCTTCTCAGCTCTCTAAGAACCTGTATGCAGCCACAGGAACCCGTGTAACAAGGGTGACTGTTTCCAAAAGACTGCATGAGAGAGGGTTGTTTGCCAGAAGAGCGGCAGTTTGCGTCCCGCTCACGTCTACGGACAGGAGAGTCCGATTAGCATGCTGCAGGCAGCATAGTGATCGGAGTACGGAGCAATGGGCGATCGATATGTTCACCGATGAGTTCCGTTTTAGCCTAAACACCGATTCTCGCCGTACTTTCATATGGAGAGAGCCAAGGACCCGCTACCTACCCTCCAATGTCCTCGAAATCAACAATTATGGCGGTAATGGTGTAATGGTCTGAGCAGGCATCATGTTAGATGGCCGCACACCTCTTCACGTCTTTGACAGAGGCTCCGTGACTGGTGCGAGGTATAAGGATGAGGTCTTGGAGTCCTATGTTCGCCTTTTCCGAGATGCAGTGGGCCCCGAGTCCATCTCACAGGACGATAACGTGAGGCCACATAGAGCTCTTCTGGTCGACGAATTTCTCGAGAGTGGGATATTCTCCGGATGGATTGGCCAGCCAAGTCTCCAGACCTCAACCAGATAGAGCATGTCTGGGACGCTCTGGGAAGGGCAATTGCAACTCGCAACCCCCCTCCGAGGAACTGAAAACAGCATTGCTGAATGAGTGGGACCAATTGCCACAGGCACTGATAAACTGCCTTATTTCCAGTATGACATCACGCTGCGAGGCCTGTATGGCTGTAAGAGGGGACCATACCCCGCATTAACCCATTTCTCTTGTGTCTTCTGCAACCGAAGTTTCAGACCTTCAGACTCCCATGAGTGTTACACACGAACATGTGTGTCTATTATAACTGTTGAATGTTTATTTTGTTTGTATTATATCAATCTATGTTCACACCAAATTTTATTAAAATCTGTCTGTAGATCAAATATGAAAATTCTCTTAATTTATTTCAACAGTGTACATTATTCCCTGTTCCAAAAATCATGGGAAGCAATTTCAACTATTCCCATCTTCGTACGAGAGATACGTCATCAGACGAGATATTAATTAAAAATTCTGCAAACATTAATTTTCGCACTCATTTTTCAGAGTGGCAACAGTCTTGCGCGTTGAAGATAAAAATACTTTATTTCGAAAAGTGTTGCTACTGCTCGCTTTTCAAATCATAGAGTTTGTTAATGAAAAATTTGTAAGTTTTACAAAATCTGTATATATAAAGAAGAATGTCTGTTTGTGTGTTTGTTTGTTCGCGTTATTGATTTCTGATCAATTGCGATAAATGTTTTGCCACATTTAATCGACTAAAATTGAATATAGGTGAAATAGTGTTTGGAACTTTAGCTTTTACGACCATTTGATTAGAAACACGAAAATCATTAAAAATTGTGTGCCATTGTTTCTGATATAATGACAATTAGTTTATTTTTCTATCGAAATTTTGTATGTGGGTTCCATATCGCATGAGGCTGAAAAATGTATGACTATAAAACGTATTTTTGGCATCGCTATTAGAGAAGGATTACAGCGGTATCGTTCTGTCTGTTGTTAGATACATTACTTTCAATCTGACTTGACTGGTATCGGGTACTTCCGCTAGTTACTGAATACTTTGAAGCGATTGCCTCGCCTGCTTCATACAGTTAATCCTTTTGTAAAATCTAAAAATCTTTAAAAGTTTTAAACACTTTCCTCTTTCGCATCAGATATATATTATTTTTTGCAAAATAGGAATTTAAATGTAACACCTATAGCGATATTGTTATCCGATACACCATAGAAGAAAGATATTCCCAGCTTTATGAAGTGTTAAGGAATATCTCTACAATGAACAATTATTAATATATATTGGGCGTGTTCCTTCGTTTCCTCAATTTTCCCTCGACTTTCAGCTTTGTCCTCGAACTGACGCCTATTACTTGGATTTCGAATGTTTCGCTGCCGTCCACCAAACGAAATCATATCGAATTATGCATTTGGATTTATTTCTGGTTATAACTTTCTAAAACTGTATGAAATATTGATGTTCTGAATGTTTCGTTTTTATACAGACAAATTTATATATCCTGTATTTAAAAAATATGCATTATTCTTTTCTTTTCTGCCTGTAGTGAAAGCAGATTAAAAATGTAAATATTATAAAGATGACTGAGTTTTTTACCGTTGGTGCTAATTATTTATTTATGAAAAGATAGCGATTATCTATTTATGGACAAATTATATTCCATATCTGAAGATATATTTATTTCATTATTTTGTTACTAATGTTTCTTATATAGTGTTATATTTTAATTGTTGTACTAGCGCAGCTCTATCCGAAGTAATTACACAAGAAATTTTCTTCTTCTTCAACCCGTACCTTCATGGTGTGATTGGAAGCACATCCGGTTAGTACTGGGAAGTCCAGATTTAGAATCCTGTCGAGGGCATCGCTGATTTTTCCTGCTTTCTGCTCCGAAAAACTTAAAAGGCGCTACTGTTTCGACCGACTAAAATGTTGTGGACGATAATTCATCACCACTTGAATTTAGTTACTGTGGCACCTTCCTCTCCAGTCGTCTCCTAAATGAAGAAGAATATAAGGACCTTTCTATTTCCTCCCAGCGTGTTTTCGTGGTATTATTGGAAGCGCGTCCGATAGTGATTTGCCATATCATCCTGTGGTCAAAATCTCACATCATCCTGTGATTCATCCGATGTTATCCCTCATCCCCTCCTCAGTAACCCCCTCTGACAGAATTTTTCTGATTCATGCGCTGCTTCCCCTCATTCCTTTTATCAGAGACACCTATTGACGGTCTGTCAAATTTTTTCCGGATTCATCCTCATTTGTCGTTGTTGAGAATGTCATTTGTTTAGACAAGGAACATTATGTAATAAATGCCCAATGGGTTATTACAACACTTAATAATTTGACGAATACGCCATTTGCTGTGAAGTAATTTTAGAACGATGTACAAGCATGAAATGATTTTTTTAATCACATGTTATTATTCTAATTTGCCTTTTAATGTTTCTCATGCATGTCCACCTAAAACGTGATTACAAGTTTACCTAACTCTGAATTTATTAAAATAAAACGTGATCATCCAGCTCTAATATTCGAAGGTACATCGTAGCACATTAAAAATAAGTTTAAAAAATGACAATAAGAAAAAACCCGATAAAGTGATATAAAAATGGGGTTCGTTAAGAATTTGGTCAATTTCAGCAAATTTTCAGCAATGTCCTATTACTAGTTTGAGACTAGGAACTGGATTTTGTTACAGAAATCCTTAACTTCGAGTTTGTGAAATCTTCGATGTGCCGGCATAATAAATTAGGTTTATTCATCATAGCTGCAATACGAAAATATTTAATTTTACCACAGGAAAAACTAATTCTTAATTTTGGTTACGGTACATCTGAATGAATAATGATACTTTTCACGCAGAATAGCCGGAATCTTTAGAAACGTAAAGTGTTTTTGGATACGAAACATTCAAGAACTGTTACCCAGTTTCAACAACTGCATGTAATCCATATTCATTTAATAAAGAGTAAATGACAGTTATCCTTACCATTTATGCTTTATTACCATACAAAAATCAGGAAATATGTATAAGACATGTATGCATACTTTATTAAAAAGTCGCTTTCCACGATGGTCCCTTAAGTACAGTGAAATTGATTTTAAAGCTACCTTGTTTCATGCATACCGAATATGACGTTGCCCCCTATGAAGGACAGACAATTTACATCCATGCCTTCTCCGGGATTCGAGCCCGGGTCTTCGGTGGAGCAGTCGGAATCACTAACAACTTTCCCAACTGGCCAGCTCGAAAATAAGGACTGTAACTATCAGCGTTCGTGGAAAATCGGTTCGGGAATTAGGATTTGCATCGACGTATACAAATAATGAAAATTTCAAATTATATGTTTACGTATTTACTACTGTAGCATTTATCCCTTCAATTGTAAACTATGGTGGATTTTTATGTTTAATAGAAGACTTTCCAATAAATGAAACTATACAGAAGTTTAATGACTGCAATGGTTGATCAATGATTGACAATTCTGCTATAGGCCGCATGTGGAACTTTAACAAAGAACGACATAGGATTAGAAATTCTGCGAAAGCATGGCGCATCAGATTAAATAAAACAACCAGAAAAAGACATCTTAGTATTTTAGAATTTTTTTATCATTGCCAAAGAAGATGTCAGATTTTAAAATACTGAAAGAACTGTATTAGAATTTAATATGCATACTAAAAGGGAGTAGCCAAAATATGTGATTGGATAAAGCTATCGAAAAAAATGGTTCATAATTTCGAATTTGGCTACAAAAAGCTTACACATTTCCATGACTTGAAAATAAAAACAATCATACTACATCTACAAAATGTCAATATCAAGCAGCTGCTTCAAACCCAAAATGATGTCTAGCAAACATAGTATAGCTGCAATAAACAAAATGAAGTAGAACCAACATTACGCGAGGTACAGTTCGACCGCCTTATCCGCGATCATGAGCGCAAACACGCATGCGCCATTCGGACCTTATTATTCTCAAAATAGAGTGCAAGGATGGAGACTTTCTTTCCTTCCAGCATATCTCTTTCCGGAGAAGAGAAGACTTTCAACGTGACCTTTCCCTTCGCAGCAAGTAATAACACCCCTTTTGGACGAGTCTATGTGTTTTGGCAGAATGCCAGCCAGGGTTGCGTTTGAGACGGTCGAACTATAACTGGGACATTTGAAATTTAAAAAGAAAGTGTAAAAAAAAAAGACTTTAACAAACACTCACTTTTATTACTAGATAATTTTTGTTTCCTTATTCCATTAACAAATAATTCATGCAAGATTTTATTTCGTGACAAAAATAATATTCATGAAAAAACAGGAATAATCAAAATGCATTAAAATTTACCCGAGCTGTGAATTTTGTTAAATTTCTTAAAAGCATTTTTCTCTCCGCAACATTTGCTGTTCGGATCTATGCCACGAATAATTTCTTTGTCACAAGCTTGACTCTCTGTTTTCTATATTTATCCATTCCGAAACGTAATTCTTTGTACTTTGAAACTTGTTTATGAATTCATTGTCAGTTAATGCTGCTTTCATCTTTAATACGTATAACCCATATTTTCTATCTTTCTGCACAACAAGAAGGCCGCTAGATGGTCCATTCTTGATAAGAAGGTCCAAAAGATCAACCATGGATAAAATTCGTGAATATTACTGATTTTTGTATTCTAATATTGCTAGTATCCCTTTCTGAATTTACTACATTTTCCCAATGATTTTAAATTTATTACCGCTCGATTAATAGAGACCTTGTTGAACCTTTTTAAGGTCCTTTTCTTATTCTTATTTTTAACATTTAACATTTAATAAATAATCTTTGCTTACCTTTCTTGATGATTTTACAAGACGCTTGGAATTCTTTGCCATTTTGTTTTTCACACAAACTTTATTCTTCACAGCTATATACAACTAATAATGTTTACATTAGAACGTTCATTATTTTACTTTGTTGCCACTACACTTTTATCAAAAAATCCGCAATGCGGTAAAGAAAATATAAAGAGCATAAAAAAATGGAAAGCTGCGCCAGCTCGTGGCCAGCTACATAAACTGTAACATCCTCCCCCTCGATGAACTCTTGGTTCATCAAAGGATTGGATTCTGAAGTTATCTTAAACACTAAATGTTTTAATGTTCTACAAGTTTAAATGTTCATATACGCAGTGTTCGTAATTTAAGTTCACTGTGTTCAGTTCAAAGAGTTTAAGTCATTTCTAAGGGGTACAATAACTGCACAGGACGACGAAGATGAGTTCCATTAGCTAAACGGATAGTGCAAGCCCTTATTTTTCCATCTCGTCCTGGATGACACTCCTGTACAACTCCCATCTTCCATAATAATCTTGGTAATTTTTCTTCATGTACTAGAACTACAGATCCCTTCAAAAGATCTGTTACGGCATTACCTGTTTGAATTTGTTTTACGTTTCTAATTTCAAGTAAGTATTCCCTTTTCCATCTTTTCCAAAAACCTTCTAATAACCTTAGCCGGTATTTATATCGCCTTGTTAATTTTTCTTTAGTTGAATCAGGTTCAAGAATTTTGCCAGATGGTAAAGATGTCAATCTTCGCCCAACTAGAAAATGAGCTGGTGTCAGCGGTTCTGGTTCGCCGATTTCACTATAAACATAAGTTAGCGGGCGTGAATTTAATATTGCCTCAATTTCAATTAAAACTGTTTCCAGCTCTTCAAATTTAAGTGAAGCCTTCATGAGTATTTTCTTCAAACATGACTTGATAGATCTAACAAGCCTTTCCCAGAAACCGCCCCACCAGGCCGCCTTTTCCACATTGAATTTCCACTCAATACCTTTATTACCAAAATAATTTTGAACTTCTGTGTCCTTGATGGTATTCCATAATTTTTGTAAATCCTTGTCTGCTCTTTTGAATGTTTTTGCATTGTCTGAATATATTATTCGACATACTCCTCTTCTTGAAATAAATCTTCTAAAGGACAGAAGAAAATTGTTTGCTGTTTGGCTAGACACTAGTTCTAGATGCACTGCTCTTGTTACAGCGCATGTATACAGAGCAATATAAGCCTTCCCAGTTTCATCCTTTGCACTCATAGGACCAGCAAAATCAAGTCCCACAACTTCGAAGGGATTTGCCTCTCTTATTCTTTCGGTTGGTAAAGGAGCGATATCCTGACTTAGTGGCTTAGCTTTAAATCTGTAGCAAATCACACACTTGTTAATATTACTCTTAACACGCTGTCGACCCTTTAGTATCCAAAATTTTTCTCTAACTTGAGTTAAAGTTTCAGCTACACCAGCGTGTCCTTGCGTTTCGTGACAATCTTTAATAATATGGTCTGTCAAATGAGACTTCTCAGGTAATATTGCTGGATATGTTTGATTATAGCTTAACCCAGCATTTTGAAGTCTTCCACCTACTCTAAGTATTCCATTGGAGTCTACAAATGGATTTAATGTAAATATTTTCGAACTAGCTATGCTTTGGTTCATCATTAATTTCCTTATTTCTTCTCTAAAATTTTCTTCCTGAGTTTTCTTGATCCAGAAATTCTCTGCTTCAGTCATCTCTTCAGCCGTGACAGATCCAATTCTTCTTAGTTTTGGGTTTTTCACATTATTGATATATCTGAAAACATAAGATGTTATTCTGTATACTTTCTTTATGTCACTGAAGTTCTCGATAGGAATGATAGGTTCGCTGTTTTCAACAATACAGTTTGCTGTTAAGATTTCTTGTTTATTTCCCTTTCGTTTCTCAGAATTTGTTACTTTATCATGTTCATTAAATTTTCTCGAAGATATGGGCCAAAAGTTGTTATCTTTAACAAGCCAAGGTGGGCCATACCACCACATTTCATTTTTTGAAAGGGTTTCTACCTTCTGCCCTCTCGTCAATAAGTCCGAAGGATTTTCATGGCTGGGACAATAATTCCACCAATCTGGATCAGTTTTCTCTTGGATTTCTAGACACCTATTTCGTACAAATTGTTTCCATTTCGTAGGATCAGCCTTGACCCAATGTAGTACAATTTCTGAATCTGTCCACATATAAACCTTCATTTCTATGTTTTTTAACGAATGTCGAATGTATGTGATGAGTCGAGCTCCTATGACTGCTCCTAAAAGCTCTAGTCTAGGTAACGTAATCTTTTTTATGGGAGCAACTCTTGCTTTGGACATAACAAATGATGTTTTTGTTAGCTCATTTTCATTGTATCTCAAATATGCAACGGCACCATATCCGTTTTGGCTACTATCTGTAAAACAGTGCAACTGAATATTCGACAGATTATTTTTTGATTGACTGTTGAAATAATGCCTTGGAATTTCAACAATTTTTAATTTAGGAATTTCATTATACCAGGTTTTAAATCGTTTCTGCAATTCTTGATCAAGTGGTGCATCCCATTGGTATCCCCTTTGCCAACATTCTTGCATCATCATTTTAGCTGCAACAACAAAGGGAGATATGAACCCGATAGGATCGTATAGTTCGCCTGCAACTTGAAGAATCTTCCGTTTTGTTATTTCCTCAGCCGGATCTTTTAGTAATTCATCTTTGATTCGAAATTTCAGTATATCTGCTTCATAATTCCAAATATATCCTAGCAAAGTGCTATTCATTCTGTCTCCATTAAACTTCGTATTTTCAGCTGCATTCCAAATCGCATGTAATTGGGCGTTATTGCTCCTCCACTTTCTCATATTGAAACTAGCAAGCATCATAATCCTTTTCACATCTTTATAAATTTCTGCAGCTTCTTCTTCATTATCTGTACCATGAATCAAATCATCTACGTAAATATTTTCTTCAAGAAGCTGACAGATCTTCGAATATTGTGATTTCAACTTTCTTGCGTGATGCTTTATTGTTGCTGCTAGTAAAAAGGGGCTACAGGTTGCTCCGAATATTACACGCGTCATTCTTAAAATCGTCGGTTGCTCCTTTTCTTTTGCAGTCCAAAGAAATCTTACTGCATTTCTGTCCTCAGGCTTCAACAGAATTTGTAGAAAAGCAGCTTCAATATCTGCAGCAAATGCTATTTTGTGTTGACGAAATTTAATTAGCAAATCTAATAATTCAGGGTTTAAATTTGGTCCTGAATGTAAGCAATCATTTAAAGATAGACTATCACGAGTATGTGAGGAAGCATCAAATACGACCCTTAATTTCGTAGAATCGTGATCTTCTCTGATTACGCAATGGTGTGGCAAATAATAGATGTTTTCTGCAGAATTCTTTGGAGCCTTTTCAACTATTCCTTTATTTAGATAATCTTCAATTACCCTTGAATACTTGTCATAAATTTCAGGATTTTTCTTAAACCTTCTAAGTAAACTGCTCCATCTGTTTAAGGCGATGTTATAATTACTACCCATTTTATTGACGTTGTCCTTCCAAGGTAATGAAACTTCATACCGATTGGTTTTATATTCAATAGTTTCTTCAAATCTCCGAATAACTTCAGTGTCATTTTCATTTGTTTGACAGTCAAGTATTCCAATTGCATCTAAATCCCATAGCCTTTTTAAAGCTGCACTAGTTTCAAAATCAGGTGCATGTGAAATATTCTCAACAACATTCATTACCGTAATTCCGGAACGAAGTGTGGAAACATTACTTAATGCTTCAGTCCCACTTATAGTGTAACCAAATAACGTTTCAGAGGCAACAAGACCCTTTGATAATCTTTTAACCTTCCCAGTGACTATTTTCCAGTAAAAATCATTACCAATTAATACTGATATTTGAGAGTTATGGCCATCTATATTTGTAGCATCAGCAAGTCTTATCGAATTTTCCATACAATAATTAAGTATTTCCTTTCCTGGCATACCAATAACAGCTTGGTTAATTTCTGGAGTTTCAAGAGCTTCAATTATTATTTTCCCAGGTCCGCATATATCTTTAAGTATAACCTTAACCTTTTTTAGCCTTTTAACTATAGCCTCAGTAGAGCCGAATGTGTAAATCTGAAGTTCTTCTTCCCCCACAACACTTAATTTCAATTGTTTTGATACTTTTGTCAGAATGAAAGATTTATGAGAGGCAGAATCAAAAATGAGTCTTACATTTTTTCTTCTATTCTGACCTAAAGCTACTGCATTTGCAGTTTGTAAATAAACCCTTTTTTTGTTATCTCTTTCGGAAATTGACGCTACCACTGTGTCTGTTTTAAACTCACCTTTATTTTCCCGTTTATTTTCAAATTTATTATCATGTAAAATAGTATTATGCCTTAACGAACATAAATCACAGCGTATATCTGTGTTGCAACGGGCTGAGGTATGAGCCTTACGAAAACATAAATAGCATCTCCCAGCCAGTTTTAATTTCTTTCTTTTCTCCTCAATTGGAATTGCGCAATTTGAAGTAGAATGCTTCAACGATTCATTTTCTATCTTCCCACAAAATATACAGTCGGCTGTTGATGTATTCGTATTCAACGACGCAACTGCTGGGACAAAATGTTTGTTTTTGAAGGCAGTATGATATTTTTCACCTTTAAAAAGATCTCGCGATTGGTGTTTATTTTGTTCGGTTCTTATGTTAAACTCGGAATGATTTGGCGATGTTTGGAAAAATGTTCGCTCTCTGCTTTCAACTTCTTTCTTCAGAAATTTCAAAATGTTAGTCACTGTGGTTTCTGTGTCAGGAGTTAACGATCGATTGAACTCTAAAACCAATTCGCTAGGAAGTATTCTCATTAACAGCGGGCATAACAAATAGCTGTAAGAATTCGAAGTAACGTTAAGGGAATCCAGGCTTCTAATTTCAATTTCTAAACTATCATAAAGATTACGTAACATTTTAATATCATCCATTCTTTTTACTGGCTTTAAATTCAGCAGACGATTCATATGTGCGTTTATTAGAATTTCCTTTCTACCAAACCTTTCTTTCAGAATATTTATTGCCTTAGCGTAATTTTCGGCAACTAACGGTAATCCCTTTATTGACATTAAAGCTGTGTCCGTTAATAAAGATTTGAGGTAATTAAATTTGTCTACATCCTTTAAAGCAGAGTTATTATGTATAGCAGATTCGTATTGAGCCCAAAAACTTTGAAATTCACATATTTCGCCTTTAAATTTATTTATGGTTAGTTTCGGAAGTTTAGCGCCATTTGTATTTGTGTTCTCTACCGTATCTATAGTAGAAGAATTAGATGGCATCTCATTTAATTTAACATATTTTCTATTTCTAAATATTCTATTAATCTTCGATTTACACAAGGTGATTTTATTTTTATATTCCAAGCTATCCTGTATTTCGGTGTCATACTCTTTTTCGTCTGTTATGACAGATTCAATTTCATTGTTCAATATTAATATAGCGTTTTCATTTTCATTTAAGATGGATAAGTCGTCTTCTAATAAATCAAATTTAATATTTTCCGATTCAATTTCCTTTTCCATTTTAGCTATCAGTCTTGTTACTGATGCTCTTAGCATTCCTCGCTTCTTTTTTAATGCTTTTAACTTATCCATCTTAATATTCGATATTCAATCACTAATGAAACAATAATAAATACTTAAATCATAATATATCTAAAGATCACTGTTATCCCGGGTTTCGGCACCATGTTGAACCTTTTTAAGGTCCTTTTCTTATTCTTATTTTTAACATTTAACATTTAATAAATAATCTTTGCTTACCTTTCTTGATGATTTTACAAGACGCTTGGAATTCTTTGCCATTTTGTTTTTCACACAAACTTTATTCTTCACAGCTATATACAACTAATAATGTTTACATTAGAACGTTCATTATTTTACTTTGTTGCCACTACACTTTTATCAAAAAATCCGCAATGCGGTAAAGAAAATATAAAGAGCATAAAAAAATGGAAAGCTGCGCCAGCTCGTGGCCAGCTACATAAACTGTAACAGACCTCGAATGACAGAGGACCGGTTAATACAGATTTCCTTGTATAAAAAGTTTCAAAATTGATCACGCGGTTGTGCCTTACTTAGGGCAACAGCGCCATTCCATTTTCACATTTAGTTTCGTTTTGCAATCATTTAGTACCTCTTTTCTTTCCTCATATTGGAAGTGCATTTAATATTACATAAACTCATTATTCGTAAGCAGTATTATTTTTAACAATATAAAAATTATTATTAATGTTTTAAATTTAAATTTTTTAATAATTTGTTAATAACAAAGTTAATAACAAATAACAAATAACAAATAACAAATGTTAATAACAAAGCAGATTACAATATATGCATAACAGTTATGCATATATTGTAATCTGCTGACTGCCCGTGGGCATATATCAGTTTTACACAATGAAAAATATGTAGAAAGCAATTAAACTTATATAACAGCTGATTATGGGAAAAAAAAAAAAAAATAATGAAAAATATGTAGAAAGCAATTAAACTTATATAACAGCTGATTATGGGAAAAAGAAAAAAAAAAAAAAAAAAGAAGGAAAAAAAAAGGGGGGAACTTCAGTTAAATTGCTTTTAAATTTTTCTTAGAATGAACAACCAATTTTTGAATTGCCGTTAAATTAAATTAATTCCGCTATCTATTAGAAAATTATTGTAAGTATTACGTAATTCCTTTAGTAGATACTACCTTCTTAAAGCAACTACATCTGAAAAAACTAGTATATTTGAGATCATAAAAGCAGTATTCGGTGGGGAAAGGCAGTGGAGGAATCGGCTTAATTTTAGCTGAGGTTGAATCGAGAAAGGTCGAACATCACGCAGTCAGTCTGGTTTGCATCGGAAGATCGGATTTCGATTCCCGACGAGGTAATCGCTGGTTTTTCATGTTTCCTGCTTCGAAAAGCTTAACAGACTCACTCGATAGTGAATCTTATGATTCTTTGCGATGTGTAATTTTTTTCAATAAATGGTATGTGTTCCTATTATCGTTATCCCATTACCGTGAATAGATTGGAGTTTCTTCTGAAAGCAATTAAAACAGTAAAATTACCCCTTTTTTTTTCACCCTATAAATACGACTGTAATTGAGGAACTTTTTTTTCCCCCGCTTTAGGAAGTGCTACATTTTCTACAGCATCTTCTCGGATGTGTGTTATTTTATATATTACGTATCTTACTGCAAACTGTCACCCGGCCTATCATTCAAGAAGTTGATGTGTAGAGATATTAGGATTCTTCCTACCGAGAGACGTGAAAAATGAGCAGTGCCCTCGCCGGGACTCAAACTTCGGATCTCTCGAATACGCGCCGAGTGTGCTAACCATTACACCACGAAGGCATGCTAAGAAGGAGGAAGAATTACCTTATAAATGTAGAAAAAGAGAGGTGCGAAATAATTGAATTCCATAGTTCCGAATGCTGTCGGTCGGAACTGGAATGGAATTAAATAAACAGCCCTCATGAGCCTGAAATTTAGTTAAGTAATCTAATCCGTCCTAGTCAATAAGATGGCTAGAGGAAGCTGGAGAGCACGCGCCGATAGCTAGGGCTCGAGTATCTCTTAAACAGGCACGGACGATTGTGATTGTTATGCTTCTGAGAGAAGACGGATGTATGCTTTCGAGAAATTGGAGGCAATGGGCCTTAAGCTACCAGCGAACACAGCCGTCCAGTTGTTATATATTTATTTGCTTTGCGTTCATAAACGTTTTATCCATGCGGCATGCACTGGACCTCAATACATCGATCTAAACATTTGTGATGATCAAAATAATGTACTCCATAGTGGTAGTTTCTAATACTGCCTTCTTCAGGTTTTCAAAAAATTAGAGGGAACATAGGTTGGTGGTAGTAAAAGAGAAAAGATAGTCAGATTCTTCACCCTGAAGTTCTTTCTATCAAAATGATGGTTGTAAATTAAATAATTGCAGTGTTCTTTGTATTAAGTGGATAACGTAACCCAGTACTGCTATTTTCTATTGATACTTTTTGATTTTCTTAAATTTTTATAACACTTTTTTATGTATATCTTACATTTATATTAATTTTACTTTATTATTATTTTTTAAAATTGTACTGCATACCATTTATTTCTTTTCATCTAAGTACATTTGAAGTTCTTTCTCTTTTTATTTTTATCTTATCTGCAAAAATTTCACAGAAGTTGCGCTCTCGGATAAATTAAGTACAAAGGATACAATCGAGTTCGACTGAGGTTTCTCTTCTTATTTATTTAGTTATTGTTTTTTTCGGCTAATAATATGTTTAGTCCTAATAATCGAACGTAAACTAAAATGACCTTCTTTTCTGTAAACTACCACTTCTTAAAGTGACTAGTATTACTGTGTAGGACCTTCTGGTCTATCTTGTAGTGTAACAGCTGAGATTCGTGTAGAACCCACACAGGAGAAGGGTAAAAGAACCCTCTATTAACTCTTTTAAAATTTACAGTGCGTCGACTTGACGCTAACATACTACGCTCACTCGGACGGTAACTCAAATAACAAGAACTGAACTAAAAATTCGAAGATATTAACAAGTAGTCGAATTACACTATAGGGCTCAGAATATCCTGTTTCCTAAAGGAGCGTTGAAAATCTAGTGGCAGCAAAGTAATAGCTGTTACGCCACTTTAACCAGCAATAAATGCCAAGCAGAAGCTCACGGTACAAAAGCACAGTGTTCGCCCACACTCTCTAACATTTCCTTCTAGAACTTGATATTTAAACCTTTTCTCCTCAAAGTAGAATTTGCATTACTTCACGCGCGGTATCAAATTTAAATATTCTGACATTGACAATTAGGGGAAATGAAGGCTTATAGGAAAGTACGTAAGTTTAAATTAAATTGGTTATTTAAAATAAATATTGTTACGGATTTCATATTTATTTGGCTATTTATTTAGAATTGTAATTAAAATTGCTTTATATTTCCCGTGCAACGCAGACGATTTTTGAAAAGAAAGCTACGTCGGAAAAAAAAAAGAAAAGAAAAATAAAAGAGCGCATGCATTTAATGTTTAATAAATAAATATCTCGTAATTACTGTTGCCATCCAGAAAAACTGATAATTAAAAAGCTTATAAAAGCCGAATTGAAACACCTCATCTCATCTAGAAAAGGCATTTATATATTGCTGTCATAAGGCCCATTTTCTCTTATGCTTCGCCGGCCTGGGCGGCTTACTCTAAAAAAGATGTTGAAAAACTTCAGATTACGCAAAACAAAGTCTTAAGACTTATCACAAATGCCCATTTCTACGTATCTAATGAGACCTTACACAGAGACCTGAGGATTGAATATGTAAATCATTATTTACATAGAATGAATGCCAACTTCTTTAAATCTGCCTTATTATGTAAACATCTTCAACATTTCCATGTTCTAGACTACGTAGCCTTAGATGAGGATTACAACATCAGGCCATATGCGGCTCACTTACTAAGGGATCTGAATTTCCCAACTTAGTAGTTGTTAGAGCATTGCTTCAACTTCTACATATGTAAATAGGCTTTCGTTATTTATCCTAGTTATCATATTTAATCAAGAATTTCAATGTTTATTATCATTTTTTATGTTATATTTCATGTATTAATTCAGGATTTGTATTGTATTGTATTGTATTGTATAACTAAAGTTTAATAAATTGTGTTACTTTCATGTGCACTGGTTAGGACGCAGACATGTACTAACGCGGCTCAGCCGCAGTCAGGATTTTAGTTTGGACTTCTCTCTACATTGCAGGACTTTGGTTTATTGCAACCTTGCGATGCAAACGGCATCTCTTTCATACCGCATATTTGGTTTTATTTTATTTAAGGAAATTGCACGTCAGGGGCTCTATGCAATTCCTCAGTGAGCTGGATAAGTTGCTCATAATTGGCAATATCCCAGCAATAGTTGTCCAGACTAGACTAGACTCATCTCAGCTGTTGTTGTTGCTGTTGTAGTTATAGCTGTTAAAAGCGAACTGCTGTTTGTTTACTTAATGTTCTTATTCATTGTAGCGATTTCGCTGTGAGATAGAATTATTTTACCTGCTTTGAATTGAGTTTTGCTAAACGTTTGAGATATTGTGATACTGTGCGAATATCTCTGAAGAAATATTTCAGCATTTTGATTTATTTCTTGTGGAAAGAATAAATTTTTGTTAACTTTTTAACGACTTGTGCATTCAATCCATAACGAACCCGTACGCACGCAACAATATGAATCCCTATACTGAATGCTTAAATAAACGTCGATGCTGAACATCACCTCTCTAAAACGATCATTTCCACAGAAAACCAGAATCATCTAGAGCCGTAGGTGGTTGGTTGCTTTAGAAATACGATTCACTGTTTCTTAAGATACGTTAACTTTGTTGTTGTTATTAAACAGGGTGTTTAGAAAGTCAGAAGATCCTAACTTCAAAAGCGCATGACTTAAAACGTACCCCAGACACCTACGGTTTCAGATGATTATGGTCTTCTGTGAAGATGGTTTTCTTGGAGAAATGACGTTCAGTTCTGATATTTTACAATGCTTACATTATATTGTAAGAAATATTGTTGCCCGCTGTAATAACTATAGGTCACTTTCAGCGTCTACGGATTATGGTCCTCATGAGAAGTTTTATGTATTTTACAAATGGTGTTTGCAGCGAAACCTTTCATAACAAACACCTTCCGTAGGTGACCACCTCTAAGCAAGGTCAGTGTTTCTAAGAATTTACAGAAGCGTTAGTACTGAAAATGAAGGACGAAGCGACCACCAGAAGGCTACCGCTTCGGTAGATGACCAAAATGGTTTTGAACCACAGACTTAGAAAGTCATCACTGCGCATGACTGATATTCGTAATAAGATTAAATACAGAGAAAGCTTCTTAAGATCCACTATTCCAGACTATATTTAATCTTCTGTGGAAGTGATCTCCTTAGAATGGATGTTTATTTCTTTTCTCAGAAACACTTGTCATTTTAAGAAGTAGTCTACAAGACGTATCAAAATTTAAAACACATATCGAAATTTATTACATATCTTTGGAAATTGCAATTACTGCAAATTTTGATATTCTTCGTTCAGAGACGGATGAAGTGTTTGTCAGACATGAAGCTGGTAGGGAACTGAATTCAAAATTTTAATAAAGCAAATATAAAGACCTAGAAACTAGAGAGAGAAAAAACTTATAAAAATACAATATGAGTGACTATACGAAATAAGAATTTAAACAATAAATTTTTCTCAATTAAAAATATCATAAATTGTTCAGTAATTAGGAATTTTTCGAAGCAGGGATACGTGAAAAAAGTGCAATGACCTCGCCGCGACTCGAACCTGGACCTCTCAAATACCCGCCGAGTGTGCTACCGTTGCACCAAGAAAGCATGCAGAAAGGAGGGAGAAAATATATACTTCCCCTTTTAAAGAGCGTTTGGGAATTAGGGGACCCAATCGCCAAATCCTGGGGGTGAAGAATCATCATACACCACCTTTTAGTTCGGGCACCACTATAGAATCATAAGGATTTTTGTTGAAGCAGGAGACATGAAAAAGGAGCAATGCCCTCGCCGGGACTCAAACCTGGACCTCTCGAATACGCGCTGAGTGTGCTACCTTTACACCAGGAAGGCGGGCAGAAAGGAGGAGAAAAATACCTTATAAGATTTGACGTGGCCTGTTATGACCATAAGACCAACTTGTTTGGTTATGTAAGTCGGGCTGCTCCCACTTCTGGTCCCTATAAGATTTATGTGTGAAATTCTCCTTGCAGAATTGCCTCTCTTCAAACCTTCTTTATACCTGAAAGCTGTGACTGTCAGTATACCATATTTTCAGTACCTTTCTTGAAAGAAATTAACAACATGACATAAAAACGCATATTCAAACTCCACAAGGTGATTTTCAGTTGAAGACGCATTTAGATTTTGCTGAATTTTACTTGATATTTGTTTGATGCATCCTCCTTTATTCACGTGAACCCTGTAATTTATTTTATTTCTTATTGTCATGAGTTTTAATTACATTTATTCGATAAAAAGTGAAATCATTTATACATTAATAGCTTAATAGCTAACAACAACAACATCTAAATATTAACGACTAAAAATATTTTTGGATAAGGAAAAAGCAGTTTAAAAATAATCAGCTTTCATAGCATTTTTGTTGTCAAAGCAAATTAGTTTCTTTCACACAATGAATACAAATTCATACGTCCAGTAGTTTTATAAAGCGCAATAAATTCTTTTATAAAAATGAGTTGTCCTTTCTCGATGTAAATGAGTTAAGCGTTTTCGCATCGTGTGCCATATTTTTCGACAAAAACTGAAACAACCACTGTAGCGCAGCTTAACTTTTTTCGACTCAAACTGAACGAAGGCGTTATCGCCCCATTTGGTTCTCTTCGGCAAGACTTTTTTCAACACCTCTGGGACTCCTAAGAAAAAAAAAATGTGCACGTAATCAGTTATACGTAACAATGCGAAATAGATAAAGAAAATAAGAAGGGCGATCTCTTCAGTAAAAGAACGCTTTCTCTATTATAAAGAAGGGACGCTTTCTCCATTAAAAAGATGAAATAAAATAAAAAGTATTGTTTGAAGATTTTAAACGTTGCACAGTCTATTAACTTAAAAGTCAGACAACAAAAATTAATATTATATTTGCAAATTTCCACAGGACTAGTTTCGATGGTTTTACCGAACCATTATCCTCAGCTGGCAAAGTGCAAATGAATGGTACTTTGGTACCTTCATTTGCACTTCGGCAGCTGAGGTGTTGGTTCGGTAAAACCATCGAAACTAGTCCTGTGGAAATTTGTATATATAAAGCTGCCAAAGTGCAAATGAATGGTACTTTGGTACCTTCATTTATACTTCGGCAGCTGAGGTGCTGGTTCGGTAAAACCATCGAAACTAGTCCTGTGGAAATTTGCATATATAAAGCGGATTTTTGTTGTTTGACTTTTAAATTAATATTTGTTCGGCGTGTTATTTTACTTTAATTGCACAGTCTGTTCAAGCTTTTGTCTAATTTGGTGACCGGCAGGCACCTGAAAGTGAATTCGAATTCCGGTTACAATGAATTTCTTATGGTGACCACCCACTTTTGATGCGATAAATATTCCTCAGAGTATAAATGAACATGTATATTAATAATCTAAATTAATAACCTAAATTATATATGTTAAACCTCATGATTCTCAGGCAGCAACCTTCACAGATCAGTATCATCTTAAACTGTAGTCTATCGTTTTAAGAGCTATTTCACAATATCTTAATTATGTGTATAATCTTTAATATTAATTTGCAGTCGTCTATATTGAAGATATATATGATCATCATCAATATTTTCGCAATTCTGGTGAATCACTGTTTCTAATGATACACTGTTTTTGTAATTCCGATGGCTTTATATTCCGCGACATTATTACTGTTGTGTGACAATAAATTTTTGACTCTGGAGTAATATTAACAATGTCGTACTAATTCGTAAATTTCCCGCCTTTTTTACTAACTTTCTCCTTTGTAAACCGGAAGGAAAAAAATACGCGGAGTATACTGTTTCTAAAGAGATAGCTTAAATGATAAACATAATACATTAAAAAACACACATAAAGATAAAGTAATACTATTACTTCCTTGTACGAAGTAAAACGAAAGTTTTGTAATCGCGAAAAAATTCGGGTACCATATATCAAAGAAAATATCTACTTATGACCGCTATCGAATTCTTATAAATAGTATCTACTATGACCGCTATCGAATTCTTATAAATATCTACTATGACCGCTATCAAATGCAATTTAACGATATTTTTGAGTGACATCCGTACATAAAGACGAATAAAGGACTCTTTTTCCCCAAAATAATTATAAAACTGATTTAAAATGGATTCTGAAGAGATGTTTTCGTGGCGTCTGTGCGTACGTGCGTATGTATGTATTTCGCATAACGTTGAAATTCAGAACGTTGAAATTTTGTATATAGGGCTGCTATAAATGAGTTAATATATTTCATTTCATTAAATTATTTTACGCGTTTTTTGTCTCAATTGGTCGTTAGTTGAAACGCGTGGAGGTGATATTTCAATGGAAGTTGCGGAGTTCTTTTCCCTTGACGAAACTGCAATGCGACTTTCAGTGAAATGTTGCCATTTTGTTCTTTATGTACCTTTCCCTTTTTCTTGCAACTTCTGCTTTTCCCAATTTTCTAAAAAATTTCAATTTTTAATGGCATATATTTTTGAGTAATGTTTTCTTGTTTATAATGAAGTTTTAATTATGTTTGATATGTAACCTTTGGCACTACCGCGCTTTTACGAATAGGATTCAGTGGGTTTCGGGTGTGCTGTAGCTTCTGCATTCTTGTTTGTTAATTATAGTAATTAAAATTTGCAGCTAGATGCGCAGTTTTTTAAAACCTTGAAATACTATCGTTCAAGTATTAACTTTCTAAAGAAATATATATATATATATATATATATATATATCCACTCTGTTGCTCGGCTTAGTGAGCTCAGTTTCTTTATCCTTATAAGTTTGTAAATTGTGCATTTTTGGTTTAAAAATGATTGAATTATGTTTTTCTTATCTTTCGGTTAAGATCTTTATGCCCTTAGTTAACCTGCATGCAATAATTGAGGAATTATCAACAATTTAAAAGTGCGGCTAAGCCTAATTTTGGGTTATGATAGCGGCCATATTTGTTTACATTTGAAGCTTAGCAGAATAGTGGATTTGTTGCCAATCTAGAGAAACTAAACTTTGCAACAACAAAGTAAGGGCTTCTTTCATTATTGCCAATTAAATTATGCTTGATTCATTCTGGAATTATTATTTAAGTTATTAGCTGGTTTTTGCGTACAAATTGTAATTTTAGTCGTAAAAATTGTTTTAACTGTATTTGATGTTTTATGTTTTTCTATATCTTTGAATTTTTAATGAAAATATTTTCAATTTTAATGTATTTTTGCCCAACCGCGAAGTGTTAACCGAATTAATTAGTAGCGCATGCGCGTTAGGAAAGCGGCGCTGAATCGTCTGTAAAAAACGGTTTCTTTTTTATTTGTTTAATTCTTTTTATACGTCGTTTTAGATTTATTATAGTATTTGACTAGAATTTGTGGTAATTCTTCAGATGCTATGATTTTTGCTCCCTCTGAGTTATAAAATGAATGAGATATAACGCTGTTAAGTGAACCTAGCGCCGAAGTGTGGCTATGGTAAATAAATATAGTGAACTTTAAATAAATATAGTGAACTTTAAATAAATATAATGAACTTTAAGTTTTCATTGTGGTTTATGCGCTATTGACGAAGTAGATTTAATTCAAAATTCGCTAACTGTTAATTCAATATGTTTAAATGAATTGCAGGAAAATTGCGTATAATTTAATACTGCGTACAGGAAAGTCAGGTGATGTACACATCAGATTTTTTTATGATTTTTAGTCCAAAGGACTTCTTAACTTCGATGATATACTTACAAAATAGTTTCCTATTTGTGTATACTTTCACATTGTTAATGTACACTAATCTAATAGACGAAATGGCGCAGCGCGTCTAACTACATACTACGATGAATCTAAATGCCATATCTAAATCTCTATATGTGCGGTTCAGAGGTATTTCTGTATAAATCAACATTCAATCTAGTTTTAAAAGGGATTTATTAAAATACCAAACAAATTAATCTAATCTACATCTCATCAGCAGCGTTCGAGCTGCATCGAAACAAGTCTAAAAGTCAAGTTCGGACTTTTCGACAAAAGTCAAGTTGCCATTCCGAGGCAAAGAAAAGTTTCTATTCAAACGCGACATCTCTATTTATGACTTGTATTCCAGAGGACTTCTCAACTTCGATGATATACTTACAAAATAATTTCCTACTTGTGTATACTTTTACATTGTTACTGTAAAGCAGAGGGTTCTAAATCATGTGCTGAAAAAATAATGAGGAAAAATACTCAAGAAGGAAAAACATGGGAGTAAATACGGTAATAATGTTCCACTTTCATCATTGCTTTATTGAATATATTGCTCGATTATAAGAAATCAGTCGAGATATCTTATCATTGTGTATCAGTTTACTAACACACACACACACACACACACACAAAAAAAAAAAAAAAAA
>KK120529.1:100588-129720 GCA_000611955.2 Stegodyphus mimosarum | reverse complement strand
AAAAATGCGTATAATTTAATATTTCGTCCAAGAAGTCGTGTAGTGTACACATCAGATTTTTTTTTAAATTAAATTTGTCGTACGAAAATAGAGAGAACATTTTAAGACCAATTTAATTTCCGAAAGACGCGGTTTACAGCAAGAACATAACAGATGAAAAGTATTCATGGGTAAGTAATAATAATACACAGTGATATTCATATTACAGTACCTAACAAAGTATCTTCATTTCTGCTACTCTTAGCTTGATTCTCACTCTCTCTTATTGTAGTCCACAGCTACACCACAAGCCTCAAGTCATTCAGTGTTTCTGGAACTGTGTTATTTGCTATAACTTGCTAGTTGTCGCCATCATCCCCGCTGTCATCGTCTTTGTCACTATTAAGTCTGCCTTTCCTCGTGAAATGATTTTTAGAATCAGCAAGAGCATCAGATATCCCTGTTTTGTTGAAGTCTTCTTTAAACAGAACCCATGGATCCAAAATTCACGAGCAAATAAATTAGTAAGACGAAAGACCACAAGCAAGTAAGTAAGACCACAAGGGGGACAAAATCATTTTAAAATTAGGGGAAGCTCACTTTCTGAACGTCTTGAGGAAGGGAAGATTGCGTGAATATTTAAAACAAATTCAGAACCTTGTTCTAAAAAGCTAGGGCTGATGAATACGCAAGGGAAAATATACACGAGTATATTTCCACTCGCGTATAATGGTACTACATCATTGCTAAATCATAGAAACGGTCTTATATCATTGCTAAATTCCATGTAGTAGTTTTATTTAAATTATTTGTTATTTACATCTTTGCATAAAACGTAGGCTTCGAATTTATGTATTAATATAATCATCCAAGCAATTTGCAGAGAATGTTTGCTTTATAGCAGCGTTTCTTAATATTTTAGATACGTGAGACCCTTTTTAATGGCTACTTTTTTTGTCTTGCATGCTTATATAAAAGTTTTGCTTTAAAAGCATTGTTTTAACTGCATTAAAACTGCATTAGAATTTAACTAACGACATTAATTTACACTTTTCTTGCGACGGTGAATAATCAGATGTCGTTTCAGTAAATATTTCGTATTCTTTTACTGACATGGTCGAAGGTCATGCATTGATAATAAATGAGTTTTCAATCCACAATTCATTTTAATATTTATTTTGATCAACTGTTCATTTGGAAACACTAATTAAAAGCTTCACTCAAGGCCTTTCAGGTGCTGAAAAATTTCTTCAATAAATGTCCCTTCTGTTGAATCTCCTTTTTCTGAAAAGCCTTTCATAGTTGGGAAGTAATCAAGGTCGTTGGAGCGCGCACAAATTGTCCAAAATTCTATCTTTTTCTTAAAAGCAAGAATTTTTTCACTAAGCAGTACACCCATTTACTTTTTTGCCCTAAAGGGTTAAATTAACCTCATTGAATTTTGTAAAAATGCCGCTTAAAAGGCAATTTTAAGCTGTAGATTTCTATCAAATAATCGACTTTTCAATTCGAAATTGTTATCTAAAGAAAATGCACGCACCTATTCGCTTAGTTCAAAAATACGGTTATCATTTTTCAAGATAATTCTCTGACTTCAATATATGAAAGAAGAGATGTACTGTGTACATTTCCCATGTTCTCACATACACTGCCATTTTAACAACATTACGAGTCCCCGGAAAAACCATAGTGTTGGGGCCCCTACGATATAATCATTTGCAGAAATGAAATGCAAATGGATTAGCAGGGGATCCCCGGGCATGTGCCAAGTGGGTCCATTCATAAGATGGCCCTGCTACATGATATTTTAGTGGCCGAAATTTATGAAGTTAATTAATTTGACGACCTCATTATGAGAAAATGTTTAAATGAGAGATAAGTGTTTTTTGCAGCAAGTGCCTGCGTATAAATCATCCAGTGAGAACTAGAAGTGCTTTTGGAAATATTTTCAATAAGCTGCACAGCCCAGTTAATAATGCCATTCATGGCATTTGCTTCCAGCGATATCAATGTAGTTGTTCCTTAGTATTTCTCTTCAAGAAGATTTAAGAATCTAACTATTTCCACTGTAATAGTACGTGTTGCTAGAGATTTGAAAAGCAGAAGATCCTCCAATAATACCTTTTAGTGCTGATAGCTATTGAACACAAGTAATGTCGACAGTCCAACTACACTGCTGGCCACCCAAATTGCAACACCAAGAAAGACAAGAGATATCACAATAAAATTTATTTAGAAGGTAACATGTTGACCAAGTATCAAATGATTAAATTTATTGACTTCTGTGAAGTGTGGTTCCTTCTAGTATCAGTAGCCAGAGTAGCCGCCATTGTTGGAGATCACCGCTGCCACACGCCTCGACATTGATTCAAAGAGACTTTGGATGTGTTTTTGGGGTACACCAGACCAAGCAGCTTCCACACGTTGCCAAAGTTGACCTGGTGTGGCAGCGCAGCTTGGGATATAATCTGGGTCAATCGTTCAGCAACCATGGACCACATGTTTTCTATCGGCGAAAGATCCGGAGAACGAGCCGGCCAGGGAAGCTATTCAATCTGGCGATTGACGAAGAACCCTTGCACAAGGCGTGCCACCTGTGGTCGCGCATTGTCCTGTTGAAATATGGCTGTGGGCAAGCCCTGAAGGTAAGGAAGAACAACTGTCTCCAACACCTCGGAGATGCAGCGCTGGCTGTTTAAAGTACCGGCAATGCGTACTAGAGGAGTGCGAGAGGGATATCCAATACCGCCCATACCATAATACCCGGTGCAGGACCAGTGTGGCGGTGCATAACGCAGCTGCCCAGCATTCTCTCTCCACGGTGTCTCCAGACTAGAATCCGACCATCGTGGTGTTGCAGACAGAAGCGTGACTCGTCAGTAAAGACAGTTTCATTCCATTCTGCCGTCTACATCCTTCTTTTATCGCATCATTGGCCGCGGAGACGTCTGTGATTCTGCGTCAAGGGTAGGCGAAGCAATGGACGTCTTGCGGGCAGACCACTCTGCTGTAAACGGCTTCGAATAGTACGCGAAGACACTGGAAGATGCGTTATAGATTGAATGTGCTGCGCTATGGGTCGTGATGTGACGGAGCGATCGCGTCCCACGGTCACATATCCGCATTACAGTTGTTTGGTTTCGGCCAACACGACTACCGATTTCCCTGAAAGATAATCCACACTCTCGGTAGGCCACTATCCTTCCTCTGTCGAATTCGGATACTTGATCAAACGATGATCGCTGTTTACTACGAGATATAATAATCATTTTTTTTTTGAAAAAACCGCAAGAAAAACATAATTGCAGAACTTGAAATCGTCGAAAACTCCAAGCCTTAAATAGCACTTTGAAGTGGCGCCACTGGCGCGTGTGATGTGTGTCTTCGCTAAAATTCTAATCATTCGCATATCTCCCCTCAGCTAATGCATGTTGTAAATTTCATGTTATTTGCATTCTTCCTTCAGGGTGTTTGTTGCATTTACGGTGGCCAGCAGTGTACATTGGTTGATTTATCCATTTGTAATGAAAATTTTCATGATTTAAAATGAAAAGTAAGTTCATCCTCTATATTGTCTGCTTAATGTTTGACGCGATGAGCTACCATGTCATTCGGAGGTGGTACCCTAGCCACTTTTTTGCTGTTTTTTTCATGTAATATACATTTTACCATCTCCATAGCGAAGGTTTAATAAGACTTTCCGAAACTGAGTAAGATTCACAGCGATGAGCTTATCTAATAGCTGGCTAAGTAAGGAGCTCCACTTGCTTTTTCATTCACCGTTTTCGTAGTTGGAGCCATCAACCTTTTTAAGGGTCTGTCATACTTTCGAATGAAAAATTCCACGTTTATTTTTGTTTAAACCACCCATGAACTGATTCCAAATGATTACGCATTTTACCTTGAGCCATATAGCTATTGAGAATTGAATCATATTGAATTTATAATAGAAATTTTTGATGCATGTAACACATTGAGGATTACCGCTTTTGTCCATGAATCCCGAAAACATGTAAATTTCATCATACTTCTTAAATGTTTTAATAACTGTTCTAGGTTACTTATAGGACTATTAACTGACCTAACTTCTTTTGGAAGGTTTCATTTGTATCACTCTTATTACTGTCATCATTATCGTGCAAAAGAACTAGTTGTTGAGCATAAAACAGAAGAGTGAAGTTGTTCAGTAGTAACTTGAGAGTGCCATTTTAAGTTACCTCTCCATCCTGCATCAAAATATCGAAAAACGATTTTAAAACCAAAAATACAATGACAGCTACGTTTCAATTTCGAATAAGGTTTAACCGTTTACTTATGTTGATAATACTGTTAACAACGGAATATAAAACACAATTATTAATTCTGTTACGGATTTCGTATATATGTAGATAATTTTTATGAAATTATAGGTAAATTGTAGTATCTATTGTATAACGTAACATAAAAGGCCTCAGAATACTCAGCATCAGCGGAAAAATAAGGTTACAAAGTTAAGAGTATTTAACATTTAGGTAAATAACTACGGCTAAGCTGGCGATGGTTTGTTCGACAAATTGACAAATTTGCCAAACTTGATGACATTTTGGTTCAATCGCTGTGTAACTACAGTGGACTCTCGATTATCCGGCTTGCGAATTTTCCGTGCGTGGTGGTGCCATGGACGCAGCGCTATGCGCGAGACTCTGCAAAAATTATACACGCGCAAATCTGAACATGGAAAAAGATTTTTCTAAATGTTAACAGAATAGGGTGTTTTAAATTCTCGTGACAGTCTGCAAATTGAATGCGACCTTTCAATCGTAGAACCCCCTCCTCATCAAGCTTTGGATTAAGGGAGTATATAGAAGAATCAAGAATTGTTTTTCCATTTGCTAGCTTAGTTATTTCCACTTGATACAATTCTCGTTGAGTGATTTTTACCCAATAAAGTTCTGCTGCTTCAATCTCAGACGCATTTAAAGGTCCATTTTCTGTAGACTTTTTCAGAAGCCTCCCAATAAATCTTAACATGTAGGCAGTAATTCGGAGTAATTTTCGTAAAGAACTGAATTTTCCTATATCCAAAATTGGGGATTCGTTTCCAATTACGGGTGCAATCAAAGTAACAGCTTTTCTTGACTCTAACGATTCTGAATTTGGTTGTAGTTTCTTTTGTTTCGGAAAGTTTTCAATAGGAAAACGTAACCAGTGTGGCCCATGCCACCACAAATCATTCTTAACTAGTGCCTGAGCACTAATTCCTCGAGTCAGTAGATCTGAAGGATTTTGTTTCCCTTCGCAGTGGTTCCACCATTTTGTGCGGCATATACCTTGTATTTCCGTAACACGATTGGCAATAAATGGTTTCCAGTTATTTGGCGAACCTTTAATCCAAGTAATGGCGATTTCAGAGTCACTCCAAAAGTAAACATTCTCAATTAAATCACCAAACAATTTCTTTAAATATTTATACATTCGAGCAGCCACGAGTGCTCCCATCAACTCTAAACGAGGGAGAGTGATTGATCTTAAAGGTGCAACCCTGCATTTTGACATGATAAAAGAAGTTTTAATTTCTGAATCATTCGTACAATATCTGAAGTATGCGATAGCCCCATATGCTTTAAGACTAGCGTCCGAAAATAGATGAAGGCTTACATTCTTTGGATCATCATCAAAGAAATTTCGCTGAATCGATATTTCAGTTAAATCACAAAGTTCATTCCTCCAAATGTTAAATTTGTCCTTAATTTCTGCAGGAAGGACCTCATCCCAGTCAGCACCAGAACGCCAGATATCTTGAATAATGATTTTCGACCGAATAACAAAGGGTGCAATAAATCCAAATGGATCGTATATTTGGGCGATACTTTGCATAATTTTCCTTTTCGTAGTAAAATCATTCTCTGTAGAAAAGTCAATTAAATTTTTTAAATTTAACTTTATACTGTCCTCAATGGAATTCCAAATCATGCCCAAAAAATTTGATTCACTAGTTAATTTGTTATCTAATTCCTTTATTCCATTTAAGACCCATAAATCATTTAATGCTTTAGAATTAGTTCTTAATTTTCTGAAATTCATCCCAGCATCCTTAAATATGTTAACCGCATCTGCAGATAACCGATATGCATCTTCAACCGTTCCTGCTCCGAAATACAGATCATCAACATAGATAGAAGAGTTTAACATTTCGAAACTGTCCGGCATTTTATCTTTATATTTCCGAATATGATATTTTATAGTAGCAGCCAAAATGAAAGGTGATATAGTCAAGCCGAAAGCTACGCGACACATTTGCATAATCTTAAAAGAGTCATTATTTTCAGCAAACCAAAGAAATTTTAGAAATTGTCTATCACCTTCTGCAATTCCTATCATCAAAAAGGCTTTTTCAACGTCTCCACAAAACGCTATCTTAAATTTACGAAATTTTAACATGACGTCTAGTATATTGGGATTTAGATTAGGTCCCGATTCAAGGCAATCATTTAACGAATTCGTGTTCACAGCTCTTGAGCTAGCGTCATATACAATTCTTACATTAGTGGTTTCACTAGATCGTATCACTGCTTGGTGCGGCATAAAATATCCCAAATTTGTATCATTATTAGGACATTCCTCAACAATTCCTTCTAATATCTGGGTTTCAATTATTTTTTTATATTCCTTAAAGGTCTCCGGAGTTTTACTTAATTTATTTTGAAGGTTCACGAATCGTTTCTTTGCTACTTCAAAATTATTTCCTAGATTATTCGGAGTGCATTTCCAGATTAAATTTGCCTCATATCTACCATTTTTAAACTGCAAATTTCTTTCAAACTGGTCTATTATTTCGCAGTCAATATCGGAATATTCATTAGAATCATTAATTCCCATGTGTTCTAATTCCCAAAAACCTCTTAAATCTTTTAACACAACAGTGTTTGTCATTATCGCTAAATTTTCAGAACAATTTTTATTGGTTTTATTTTTCTCGATTCCTGCAGCCACCCAACCAAACATAGAACTGACTGCGTACAGTCCGTCAGATATTTTAATTCTTTCGCAATAAACAACATTCCAGAATTCATCCCCTCCAATTAATATTTCAACATCTGTGTTATTTCTTCCAGAGCAATCGGCGATCTGCAAACCCAAACGCTCCATGAAGTCTGCAATTTGCTTACTAGGTACATTGATAGGCGCCGAGGAAATAACATCCGAGATCAAACATTCAATTTTTATTTTATTATTTTGTTTCCAATTCCGAATTTCTATTTCAACGACCGGATAGGAATGATTTATTGCCTTAGTTGCACCAAATGAATAAACAGAAAGTCTTTCATAACGGATTGGAATAAGTTTTAAATAGTCGGCCAATTTTTTCGTTATAAAAGATCTGTGACTGCCTTGATCGAGAATTAATCTAGTTAATTTTGATTTATATTTAGAACAAGCATAAACTGAACAAGTTTGTAATAATATTTCCCTGGCATTACAGTCATTATTATTATTACATTGAGGAACAGACGTAATCAGTTTTAAATTTTGAACTCTATTTCTTTCCTCAGAATTCAAAGTCAGAGATTCAGTTTCGTTTTCGGAATTTAGTTCTGACTTTTTGTTTACAGGGGATTTATTAGTACAAATTGATTCATTGTGATACATTCCGCTACATTTATTACACTTAGTTTTATTTCTACACATTTTTGATGTATGAAATTTTTTAAAACAAGAATAGCATCGGTTTTCGGATCTTAGTTTCTTTAATTTATCAGGAACATTTACTTCGCATTTAAATGACTCGTGCAAATTATTACAGAAGATGCAATTTCGGTTAACAGCAGTATGAAATGCAGCCGTGGGTGTATTTTTTACATATTTTCTAGTTTCATGTTTTGATTGCTCGAATCGCGGAGGTGCATGATTTTTTCTTTCATTTAAGACTAAATTTGAAACTTCTCTGCATTCTATTTCTGTTTTAATAAATTGTGTTAGCTCCGAAACTTCAACTTTATCTTTCGATCCCCTTTTCCGATTAAATTCCAAAACTAAATCGTCCGGAATTAATTTTAATAATATTGGAATTAGTAAATGGCCATATGAGCCAGAAGTTACCTCTAAAGCTTCCAAATTACGTATCGAAACTTCTAATTCGTCATACAATTTACGTAAAGCCTTTACGTTCGCAGAATTTTTAACGGCTTCTAAATTGAGAATTTTATTCATGAATGAATTAATTATCAGGTCTTTTCGCCCATATCTCTCTTTTAGTGAAGCTACACACCTATCATAATTACTTTCTGTTAATTCAAAGCCTGAAACAATATTCGAAGCTTGTCCTGTTAGGAATGTTTTTAAATATGCAAACTTTTGTATTTTTGAGAGCGTTTCGTTTTTATCTATCGAAGTTTCAAAACTATTCCAAAATTCATGCCATTGTTTGGGGTCTCCCCAAAATTTATCAATCATTAATTTTGGTAATTTCAGCGTACTATTTCCACTAGAACTGGAACTTATCTGTGAAATTCCATTACCATTAGACTGGTTTAAATCAGAATTTTGGGAATTCTGCGCTGGTGGTACTGTGGTAACCTCATCTAGAAATTGCTTAATTTGACTACAAGCAATTACACATTTGTCACTATATTCTTCACTTAAACTATAATCTTCTTCAATTAAGTTAACATCAATTAACTCTTGTATTTCATCGTCAAGCTTTCTCAGTTTATTTTTCTTTTCGATTAATAATTCATGCAATTCCCGTAATTCTTTTATCGAATTTTCCTCAACTTCAATTTTTAATTTATCTTCAATCAGTTTAATTAACTTTGTAACAGACGATCTCAATGAGGAACGTTTACGTTTCAATTTCTCTAACTTATCTTCCATTTTATTTAATTTAAATACACCCAAGACAGCAATAATATTTACTAATTTACTACAAATAATCACTAAATAATTAATTTAAGATTTCCCTACCTCAATTTGGAATTCCATTGTCTCTTGCATATGAACTTTCCATCTTGAATCCAAATCGAAAGTAGATAACTTCATTCCACTTTTTGTTTTGAACACACAAAGGCTTCCTAAATCAAAGCTTTTCGCCGCATGCACCATGTAGTAATGCGTTTTCTCAAATCTAATCTTGGTGGTTCAGTGATTCATAAAGCATTATACATTTTACATAATTTTTAATGAACTATATACAGAACGTATTCTTAGGCCGCCGCCTTCAACAGAACCAAACTTTCTTCTCTACATTAACATGGGCAACAGCGCCCTCTAGCGTTTTCTACCTTCAAATTATTCAACATCAAATTAATAACAGAATAACAATAAGGTAGTAATTGAAGTTATTAATATAACATACTTGTTTTTGTTTTTTCCAAAAAATTTAAAATGTAAAATTCTTCAAAAACGTTGATCGCGAAAAATCGAAGAATCTTTCGTATAACTGCTCGACTGAGCAGGATTTTCAATGCTTTAGTGATGCGGATATCGCTTCAAATGTCACAAGAACAGAAGAGATAGAGAGTGTACTGAAAATACAACCGAAGAAGACCCTGACAATTCATTACATCAGTTCCGAGCCAGCAATGACTTCCGTTGAAACACTACTGAATTTCGTCGACGAAAGGGGATTTGAACAAAATAATAGCATTTCGAAAAATACGCAGTGAAATCCAACAGATATTTAAACGTCTTGAAAAACAAATTAATTACTGAATTTTTTTAAGAAATAAATGCATATTATATGCATGAAAATTGATAATTTGAATTATATATATTTTTCAGTTATCTGTAACTTATTTCTCCGGCATTAGCCCGGATAATCGTGAGTATGCTGTATAAATGGTCCGATTCCTATGTAACTGTAACTGTGTATGCTTTCCCAGAAATTTCGAGAAATCGAAGATAATGGAAATTTCTTGGCGGACGGGGAAAAACTGTACAAGATCGGAGATAACAACAGTTTTCAGTTTAGTTCAGAGTTAAGTTTCGAGTTTAGCTCAGAGTATTGAGCGATTACTGCGCGAGCTTATGCATTTGAGGCTTTATGAAGTCGTAAATACTGATTCTCTGTGCATTCAATCCATTACGTACCCTTATTCACGTAACGACACAGTTTCTAGGTTTTACTGAATGCTGAATAGTTGGTGACAGAGTCCTGGAAGGGTGTAGGAGGAAGAACCAGAATTCATAGTAATTGAAATACAATGAAATGGAGATTCTATGTTTTTAAATCTTTAAAAGAAGAATATTACTGTTCGTTTTTGCCTGCTTTGGATCACGTGATACTTAATAAATAGTAGTGATTACCAAGCTAACTTTTATATTATGATTTCACTTCAGTCTTGCTGTCCATGATCGCCTGCCTTTATCGACCTGTGATGTCTGGTCCCCTTCTTTCCACCTCCTCTGTTCCCTACGGGGATGCCACGTTCGGAAAGATCTACGTTAAGCGCCAAAAGGCAAAAATTGAACGAGCCGGAGACACTGCACTTGTGTGGTAGTCCGGCGATACCAAATCAGTCAGTCAGTCAGTCAAGCTAACTTTAACACCTGCTCTGGATCATGTGATAGGATAACGTTTCATTTGGAAGTTGCACGCTATTGAATATATCGCAATTTTGATTCTTTTTGCATGTGTGCGTTAAGTCCAACAATAAATGTTTGTATTTTATCCTAGATGTATTTCCTTATAATTTATGTGATGGCTCCAAGATTTTGTGTTTTTCACTTTTGATCTTATGAAAGAGTATGTGTGATGTGATGTTATAAGAACCAATAAAGTTTATCAGTAAGCAAAAACCAGTTTCAACCAGTTTATATTTTATGACACACACCAACAACTGGCTATTATATATGCAGCAGGCTTTCATGTTCAAGTATATGGGATTCCTGGGTAATTTTAAAACTGAGGGACTCCCCAGCACAGCTGCTATAAAATACTAAAGTATCTCGACGGAATTCTCGCAACTCGGACGATTGCATTTGTATCGATTATCCAGATTAGTAAGTAGAAGATAAGGTTAGTTCTTATTCTACTTTTTCTTTATAGTCCAAAGGGGCTCTGAAGGACTATTGTTTTCGTTTTGCGTCGAATCACTCTGAATGTTCGTTTCACTTTTCAAATTGTTGCCACTAAATATTATCGCCCTGTATTATATTTAAAGAAATTAAATAATGAAGAATCTGCATAAATGTATGTATGTTTCTCGCATTGTGATAAAACAACGGTACTTAGAGCCATCAAATTTTGAATGACGTAATCCTCCTCTGAATATGGACATCTGGAATCCCAAATTTGGAATTTGTTTTATTATCGAGTTCATATTTTGGAACACTTTAATGAATTTTTGATTAAAAAACTGAAGCATTTCAAAGCGAGCAATGGCAACACTGTAAGGGAAAAAAGCATTTTTATCTCCAGCCAGCAAGACTCTGTATCGGAAATTCTAAAGATATGCTCTTTTTAAATTTATTTTGAGATATTACTTTTGAACTGAATTTTATGGTTTAAGTGCGAAGAACATGACATTTAATAAATAAAGGTAACACGCAAAGTGTTTTAAAAATGACCTTTTGGACGTAATTTAAAATCTGAAACCTTTCAGAGTTTCTTTTTTGATAATTTAAAAAAAAAAAATTTTAAAGCGGGAATTTTTATTGCTTTTTTAAAATTACTTTCTTATATATTATGGAAAAAAATTTACATTAAATTTCGAGGAAACCTTCAGTGACCGACACGAAACCCAGGGCTCTGTGAAACACAGTTTAAAAAAACCGTGCTGTATAGAAAATTGCTAGTTTCTTTTTTTCGCTTTCTTTAGCTGATGAGAGTCAAATATAAACTGAAAGCTTTTCTCTGATGAAAGTTTTAAAGATAGTAATACTACAGACCGTAAATAAAAGTATTATAATTACACAATAGGAAGAAGAAAAACAGAAATTTGTCGAAACTTACATATAGTGTAGAACTTTGATTATTT
Organism: Stegodyphus mimosarum; assembly: GCA_000611955.2. Taxonomy (NCBI): domain Eukaryota; kingdom Metazoa; phylum Arthropoda; class Arachnida; order Araneae; family Eresidae; genus Stegodyphus; species Stegodyphus mimosarum. Next base: position 117,784 of record KK120529.1, on the reverse strand, counting down.
GAAATTCGATAATTTTAAATTTTCGTTTAATCGAAATTAATTCTTTCACGAGACGAAATTTATTAAAAATTAAGTATCATCAATGTAATTCGAATTTTTTTCAACTCCAAAGTTAAATGTTTCTCGAAATGGCGCTGAAGTTGTTTTCTTTGCAGTCCAGTTTCAATATGCTGAAGTGGAGTACTGTGAGATTTCTTTTTGTGACCATTTCCGCACAAGATCAAAATCGTTTGAAACCATAGGTAATCGTTTTTGCATGCAATTCTGAAAGACGGATATCAAAAACGCACTTTAACGACTTGACTTAAGAGGTGTTAACGTTATAACTCCATAAGCTGACTAGTGGAATTACAATATCTGTTGACTGGTTACATTCCTTGCGCATAATATTTTTTGCAGCCTCTGTCTTACATCCCTTGTCAGAAACGTTACAGGATAAAGGTCCTAAAAAATAGGAAATTGCATTTACCAAGTAATGATCATAGCTCAGGGGTGGGCAGACTTTTCCAAGGTACGGGCTACTTCTAATTTTTTCAAGATGTTGAGGTCCACCCAGTGACCTTAGGTGTGGTGGGCCTTTACTAAGTTATCATGCTCTTCCAATGAAGGTACATGTGTCGTCTACAAATTTATCGAGTCATTTGCTTAAGTAAACAAATAGTCGCATCGATTGTGAAAAGCCGATTCTGCAGTCCAGCAGGCGTTGGTGCTCCATACATAAAAAAGTAAACTTTAATTTTGATTAACCTTAATAAATATGCAAAAGCTATCTGCAGTAAATGAATGGATCCAAGCTCAGATAATGAAAATTAGATAACTATTTTCTCTCTTTTACGTTTCTTTTATGTAGTATGCGTGTTTTAGGTCTTAGTAAAGGTGGTCACCCCAAAATGTCTTGGCGGTCCACCGGTCGATCGCGATCGACTTAATGCCGACCCCTGTCCTAGCTGCTATCAAAGTAGTCTCCTTGTCTGTTTATACACAACTGCCAACGTTTCTGGAGGTCTTGGAAGCAAGTAGTGAAATCTCCAACTACGATGCTTGCAAGCTCATCTGTCACAGCCCTTTGGATGTTTGCAATAATCTTGATGAAGCTTCCCTTTCAGTCACCTTTTCACTCGTGGAAAGAAGAAAAAATCACAATAATCTTTGACACAAATGTGGGATCACGTCTGGGTCTATCCAATAGTTCAGCAGAAATTCATTGTCTTTCCTCTTTCTGTTCCTCTGTTAGTAAGTGAGGGATGATTCTTGTCTTAAGTTTCCGTTTCCCCAAATCTTCACAGAAAATCTTATGACACACATCACAATTTAAATTCAGTTCTTCTGATATCATAAGTACAGTTATACAACGGTCTTCTTGCAATAACTGCTTTACACTCTACACGCATCAGTATCAATCTTTACTAAGACCTAAAACCTGGACCTGGGATCGTCTTGCACTGAATCTGCTTTCACGAAACCTTTTGTACCACTCGAAAACACGGCTTCTTGAAAGTGCTTCTCCTGCATATGCTTACTTAATCATGTTCCACGTTTCACTAGGGGTTTTCCCGATCTCAATGCAGAACTTAATGTTCACTCTTTGCTCACAATGAACATCCATCGTGTCACCTTATCGAATGCGACAACAATCCGAACAGTGTGTTGCTAAGCGCAGCCCTGCCGTCTAGTAAGTTTGCGCGGAAACGTGGCCAAGGTCATGTCAAGTAAGAATATATACCAGGCTAACATAAAAACAACATTTGTTTCTTTTAGCACTTTAAGTTCACAAATAAAAACAAAAAATTGTCCTGGATGTTACTACGCATTCAAAATGAATACGCACATAGAAAAGTACTGTGCTCATCTTTGTACGAAAAGTAAAATAAAATGTGATTATGCATAATGTGAAAGAATTATTATAAAAAGGATCATTTTTGTCTAATCTGAAAAAAAAATCTTTAAAAATTGCAAAAAAAAGAGAGTATTTACTTAAACGCTCTTACTCTATCTACCTAATCAGGCATTAAGTTGTAATAACTGTTTTGGCCTCTAAATGGGAAAAAAGGCACTAACACTGACACTGGAACAGAATGTTCTTATTATTCCAAATCAAAATATAGGCGTAATTTTTTTTCCTTTTCAAGTTTCAACAACGCATGCTTCTGATATCAGAAAAATTTCAGAAAGGATGAAACTCACTTTTTAAGATAAAAATAAATAAATCTCTTTTTTTGAAGAGAGGAGAGCTTAAACCTAGGGCACACATACTTAGCAGTCTTGAAATTACGTAATTGCTCAATCTAATTAATAGGTAGATACTATATTTATGTAGATATTGAATGATACAAATATGAATTTTCATAAAAGGCTTATTGAAATTTAATAATAATTATTATAAATTATTGCATGCTATTTTTTATTTAATAATAACTATTATTTAACTGTATTATTGATTATTTTAATTATTGATGTAAATTTTTTTTATTTAACTTGAAATGTGATGCCATGAAATTTTATTTATTTTAATGAGATGATAATCAATATTTATTTTACAGAAGATAGTTATCTAATTTTAATTATCTGAGCTTGGATCCATTCATTTACTGCAGATATTTTTTTGCATATTTATTAAGGTTAATCAAAATTAAAGTTTACTCTTTTTTTTTGCGAATTAATAAGGGCTTGTAGTTTTGTGTTCCAGCCAATTTTATTTTCATTCTGGCCAATTTCCATTTCATTTCAGTTCTGTAAGAAGGGAAGGAGGACTTACATTCGAAGAAGTAAATCTTCCATTCTTTTGAAACTGAAGTGCGTAGAAGTTTTCGGGGAAAAGAAATATTTCGTCGATACCAAGTAGATGCATCTTTTGAACATTCTTACTTTTATTTACATTCACTTTTGAACAAAACAGTCCGCCTTCACGGGTTTTTCACGAATAATAATTAAATCTTTCATGGTAACTCTCTAAAATGTTTAGCACTGCTTAGAACATAAGTAAATATCGATATTGATTATCACCTCTCTAATTCGACCATTTTCATAGAATATCAAAATCATCTGGATCTGCAGATTGTCGTCTTAGAGACGATTTATTATATTCTTTTGTAATCTACGCATGACATGTCATACGAATCTTCGATTAAAAACGTTTTTGAAGCAATAAGTACAGACGTAAATTTTGAGCCTAAGTGCATTTAGTATTAAGTAGTAGTAATTTTCTACACTGTCAGTAGAATACCTTGTGCAGTAATTTCTTAAATTGCCAATAGAATTCTCTTCCCGTCTTTTAAGATCCAGGAATACAAAGTGATTGCAATAATAGTAAAATAACTTATTGTATTTACTCGCAAATTTCTTCTCATTGCGTAATTCCCCCTAGTTTTTTCAGAATATGATTTAGAAACGTTTGATTTATGGTAACAGTCTAAAATATATTCACAAGTATGAAAGTCTTTTGTAAAAATAAAAAGAATGCTATTGAAGTTGTTCTTTGAAATATTCCAAAGAATGGAAAATAATAATATTAGTATGTCTTTTTGAGTGCTCTTGAACGTGCTACATTTATCATTTAAGTCGTCTCTTCAGAAATTATTATACACCGCGTATTTTCCCATTTCCGGTTTTCGAGCGGTAAAATTAACAAGAAAAAAAAGAGGAAGGTACTCGAGTAAATACCGTATTCATATTTCGGCTTAGGCTTGAATAAAACTAAAATATGAACAAAAATTTAACATCTGCTTTTTGCCTCCCAAAGATATAACAGTATTCCAGTTATTAAGAAAGTAAATACAAATTCTATGCTAACGCGCCATCCAACATAACTACACGCAAAGTCGAAAGCCAAAACTCAACAACAGTCATAACACTTGTAGAGACGTTAGGTTATTTCGAAGCAGGAGACATGAAAAATTAGCAGTGCCATCGCCGGGACTCGAACCTCGGACCTCTCGAATACGCGCCGAGTGTCCTGATCATTACACCACGAAGGCATGCTAAGAAGGCGAGAGAAATACCTTATATACTCCCCCTTTAAGGGTGGCTGGGATTAGGGGATCCGATCGCCCAAATTCTGGTGGTGGAAAATCATCATCCGCCATTGTAGAGACATTAGGTCACTTCGAAGCAGGAGTCATGAAAAATGAGCAATGCCCTCGCCAGGACTCGAATCTCGGACGTCTCGAACAAGCGCCGAGTGTGCTGGCCATTACACCACGAAGGCATGCTAAGAAGGCGGGAGAAATACCTTATACGCTATGCAAGTAGAATCTGAGAGTTAAGCGCTTCTAGACCAAGCTAAGAGCGCTCTCTCACTAAATTTAGACCATCGCTCATTATTTAAACTGTTTAATTTCCATTCTGGTGACGATGTCGGAAAGCAGAAGTACAGGAAAGATTTAAAATAAAAAATAACGTGTTAATTAAAATAAACCTAACACAGTGAACTCACTTTACAACGATCTGATTGATTCCAAATAATTTGGCATCTTCTGTGGAAATGGTACCTACAGGAGTGATTTCAGCATTGATGGTCATCTACGTTCTTAGAAACTCTGGTAAATTTTAGGACGGGTAGTCTACAGGAAGTGGTTGCCACGAGAGCGTTCACTGTAATCCAATGATCTAGAAAGAGAGTAATCAATGAAGTTAAAAACACCGAATTACAAAATTTTTGTAAGTAAGATATTGAAAAAAACAGGTAGATGACATTCCGAATTGGTGTTCTTAGGCATCGATCTCATGAAATATCAAAGAAATTCCGTTACTGAATACTATTACTGGAGGTTAAAGGTACTATGAAAGACTTTCTTCAACTTTCCTGAGGTCACTAAGGAACTTCATTGAAATTAGACCAATCCAGACATCTGAGGTAAATTCTAGCAGAAAACACTGGTATTTCCAGACAGCAATAAATTTTTGAGAGGAGCAGCATTGACCTAAACAAAGGCTTCTTAAGCTTTTTATAGTCGTGACCCCTTTTTATCACTGAGATTTTTTTCGCGATCTCAGGACCCCATACTATTTACACTCATGTCCATAAATTAAGGATAATGCAAAATCAGACAAAGGAAGAGTTAGAAGCAAAACAAATTTGACTTATTTGTAAAGCTTATTTATTAAACAAAAGGTAAAGAGCAAAAAAAGATGCTATATGTTTGATATTATTAAAAAATTAGCGATTTTTTCTCCCCGGAGCAAATTACAAAAAAAACCTATTTACAAAAAACCAATATTACATGGTTGGTATGATAGTTAATACATTGTATGTGTCCCAGACGATGCAATACAGTCCGTACAACGCCTAGGCATGCTGAATATTAAATTATCGATCTGATCTTGGGGGATATTACACCACTCAAAAAGCAATGCTCTCCGAAGTTCCGGTAGACATGTAGGAGGAGGTTGACGGGCTGCAACTCGTCGGCCAAGCATGTCCCACACGTGCTCTACTGGATTCAAGTCCGGTGAGAATGCTGGCCAGTCCATACGGGTGATATCCTCCGATTGAAGGTATTCGCTTACGATGTTTGCACGGTGAGGACGGGCGTTGTCATCCATAAACACAAATTGTGCGCCCATGGCGCCCCGAAACAAACGTACATGTTGTTCCAGAATGACGTCCCGATAGATTTGGCTTGTCATGGTTCCAATTTGAACATGCAGGTCAGTTCTGGAACCCAGAATAATTCCACCCCAAACCAGCACTCCTGCACCACCGTAACGGTGTCGTTCAATGCTGTTTTCTTGGTGGCAACGGGTACCTGGAGCTCTCCATATGAATGTCCGGCGAGAATCAGACTGCAAGTTAAACCTGGACTCGTCGGAAAACATCACACAAGCCCAATGTTGCGGTGTCCACAATGCATGCTCTCTACTCCAGCCTAACCGCAGGCGACAGTGAGTTGCAGTAAGTGGAACGCATCTGACAGGTCTACGAGCATATAGACCAATCTGCCCTAAGCGTCTGCACACGGTCTGCCTTGAAATTGTCGTACCAGTGGCTGAAGAGAGCTGACGAGACAGTCTGAGGCTGTGCTCCGCCTGTTTCTTTTGGCAGTAACTGCCAAATACCGGTCCTCATTCGGCGTTGTAACTCTGAGGCGACCTGTGTTGTAACGTCTACTCACATTACCATCATCTTGGAATCGTTGCCAAAGCCTGGAGATGACACTCTGGGCAATTCCAAGTTCGTCTGATACTTCCAGTTGGGTACGCCCACATTCCAGACGGCCGATAATTCTACCACGTAAAAAATCCTCCAAATGCGTCCTTTGTGTCATAACTATTCGGTTATTGCACTGAAATGCTTATAAAGCGCCTGCGAACAATTTTACTTCTTTGCCTGTATTCCTTATATATCAGTCTCTTACACTCTCGTCATTGTGACGTACCATCGGTGTCATCTGGTTACTTCCTGAAATTTGCATATGATTCTTGAAGATGTGTGTAGTGATTTTACAGGTGATATATTTATTTTAGATTTCGATTTCCGCGTGACTCCCAATTATCCTTAATTTATGGACATGAGTGTACGAAAATTTTGTGGGACCCCGTAAGCATTGAGCAAATCCGATACGCACGCGAGTGAAACTGTCAATTTTTTCACTTGCACTGTAATATACTATTGCAGTTTTAGGTCATTAACTTTAACTTATAATTTTAAGACCTAGAACAATGTGAAAATTTTAAATAAGTAACAGACGAAATGACAGCGTCACGTGCAAAGTGAGTAAAATGAACGTTCATATTATAAAAAGAATGCGTCGAAACGTTTTCTTTTTTTCTTTGTCTGTATTGTCTTATCTTTATTTCAGATACATTGTGTAAAAATATTTGGTGATTGTAAAATTATTATAATAAGTTAAAGAAATATCAAAACCACTAAAATTTTTGGCGACCCCCTGCTGCAGGTCCCGCGACCCACAGTTTAAGAAACTCTGGCCTAAACTATACAATTATCTCACAATTAATAACTTAATAACGAAACAACGAAATATGTCCTTGCAAAAGACGGCAAAATTTTTTGGATCGGTCCTGCCAGGTATTCGACAGAAATAGTAGAATCTAATTTCCAGTTTCGGTTATAAGTGGATCTACTTATTTTTCAATGTCAATTTGTGTTTTAATTTAGAAAAATTATTAATAGAAGTTAGCATGAGTAACCACGTCGACCAACACATATCCTAGAAAAATATAGTTCTTATGTAATTAATACCGCCCGAACGGTACTGTAGTTATGGGAGCCTACTGTGGTACCGAAAGGACAGGGTTCGAATCCCGGAGAAGGCATGGATGTTTGTAACTGTATAGTGCCTTTGCGGCATGAGGGCACTCTAAATGTATGGCGAGCTGAAAATCCTCTCTGTAGTTTGGGGTACGGGAGAGGAGTGCCTCCCCCTCTCGGATGCTCACCTTTAAAATTAGGGTGGTAAGTAGAGGTCCAACCTCCTTAAGTCTCTAAAAACCATCTGTCCATGAAATACATGAGCAAGACAACAACAACAAGAACATGTAAATTAATTGAACGTAATTGTAACAGATAATTTTTATCTAAATTTATTGCAATATTTTAAGTTAAATTATGTTCCTCGAAAACTTGCATTCTCCGCTTAGTTTATAAACAAGTATTTGTATACAAGTTTATGCAGATGGAACTCGAATGCATTCTTGATACGAAATCGATGTTTTCAAATTTTAATTTTCAGTTTTCAGTATTAGATTATTTACCCTCAGAAAAAAGAACTTTTTGTTATATATGTTTTTAAAAAGACAATTTTTATTATCAATTTATTTTTACTCTCTTTCTCTTGCTTGCCTACTAGTTTATTTTTACTCTCTTTGCCTTGCTCTATAACCCACTTTATTTATGCATCATAATACATATTTGTGAGAAAATGACTGAAGTTTTCAGCGATATTACAACTAATTCTAGAAAGGCCTATTAAAAGCATAGTCTGGTTCTCCATTCTAACCTAAAAAAATCTGATGTGTACACCACATGACTTCCTTGTACGGAATATTAAATTATACGCAATTTTCCTGCATTTCATTTAAACATATTGAATTAACAGTTAACGAATTTTGAATTAAATCTACTTCGTCGATAGCGCATAAACCACAATAGAATAAATGCATTCTTTAAAGTTCACTATATTTATTTACCATAGCCACACTTCTAGGCTAGGTTCACTTAACAGCGTTACATCTCATTATAACTCAGAGTGAGACAACATTATAGCATCTGAAGAATTACCAAAAGTTCTATTCAAATACTATAATAAATCTAAAACCATGTATAAAAAAATTAAACAAATAAAAAAGGAACAGTTTTTTTACAAACGGTTCAGCGTCGCTTACCTAATGTGCATGCGCTACTAATTCAGTTCTCACTTGGCAGTAAGGCAAAAATACATAAAAATTCAAAATATTTTCATTAGAAATTTAAAGCTGTCGAAAAACATAAAACATAAAGTACAGTTAAAACAATTAGAAAACAATTTTTACAATTAAAATTACAATTTTTACGCAAAGCCAGTTAATAACTTAAATGATAATTCCGGAATGAATCAAACATAATTTAATTCGCAATAACGCTTTACTTTGGTTTTGCAAAGCTTAGTTTCTCTAGATTGGCAACAAATCCACTGTTTTGCTAAGCTTCAAATGTAAACAAATATAGTCGCTATAATAGTCAAAAATTAGGCTTCGCCGCACTTAAAAAAACTTTTAGATTATTGATAATTCCACAATTATTGCATGCAGGTTAACTAAGGGCATAAAAATCTTAATCGAAAGATAAGAACAACATTATTCACTCATATTTAAAGCAAAAAATGCTCAATTTACAAACTTATAAGAATAAAGAAACTGAACTCACTGAGTCGAGTAACAGAGCGGATATGTATTACATATATTTATATACTTTTGGTGCGGCCGATTGCAACCAAAATGCGAGGTGCACATCTACATGTTATAGCAACCCTATATACAAAATTTCAACATTCTGGGGCTCGTCGTTTTTGAGTTATACGAGATACATACATGCGTACGTACGCACAGACGTCATGAAAAAAATCTCTTCAGAATCAATCCATTTTAAATCAGTTTTATAATTATTTGGGGTAGAAAAGAGTCTTCCAGTCTGCCTTACTTACGGATGTCGCTCAAAAACATCGATAAATTGCATTCGATATCGTCAAAATAGATATTTTCGTTGAAATATGGTACCCGAAAATTTTGGCGATTACAGTATTTTTACTTCCTTGTACGAAGTAAAAATACTGCAATCGAATGTTGGAGATTAATCGTTAAAAATTATTTTGTTCTACGAACTTATAAAACATAAATTCTTCTTTGGTTTAGTGGACGTTGTGTTTTTTTATTTGAAAAATAATATATCTATTATTCGTAAGATAATACAGTTGATGTTAAAGCTCATTTATATTAATTAATACGTACGTAAGCTTATTTATTGAACAGGAGATTTCCAAAGGAAATGGATGTTAAGAACTTTTTACATTCTTACTGTAACCAGTTGCAAATCCAAATAATACCGTTATTTTGCGTTGCCCGAATTATTTATTGCTTATCATAAAGCTGACTGTTTCTTTTAATTTCCCCCCTTTTTTTTTCAAAATAAGAACGTTTCCCCCCCTTTTTTATATTCTTACACTTTTCTGTTCCTCCCTTAATTTAAGAGCTAAATCAATGACATAAGAACAGCTTTTCTATTGATCGTTAATTTAGCGTGGGTATCCAATGGAGAATATCACTGAAAATATTTATGATGTTATGTTTTCGTATGAAATCTATGACCCACTTTTATAGCTTTTTTTTTTTTAGATCATCCTCCTTTTTCTTGTTTGGGTAAAGCAAGGTTTATATTTATGTTTCCTTTCCGAGTTTTATTAGTCAGGCCTGACGCTGTTCTTTTTTGCTGTCTCTGTTCCGTAACTGTTGAACTTTGCTCCGCAAACAATGACATTAGCGCTTATTTAAGTTCTGTCTTTTCTATAGCATTTCTTTATTTTTTTCCCCTTTGAAATCGGGGGGGGGGAGGAAGGTTCTAAAATAAAAATCATTTGATAGATAGCGCTAGGACGATTATTTTGTACCGAGGTATGTAAAACTTATCAATTATTATATATAGTAATCACGTGATTTTAGATAAGTATAAATTAATAAGAAGCGCGTATGTTGTTTTTAAATTTTTCAGTTCCTTAAGTAATAGTTTTGATTTAGCGGAAGAAGAGTTAAATATCTTATGGCATGCTGAAAAGGAATGTCCAAGAAATGGTCATTTGCCAGTGTATGTGAATAACAATTGAAGATCTTATGCCTGATGGAGTGGCAGAAATCGCCAGGCCACATGATTCATAAATGCCTTGGTAACATAACGTAATGTGATACAAAAAATTAAAACACAGACTGCAGAGATATAAATTGAAATATTCTTTTAAAAATGCAGTAAGATTTGATTACAATTCGATTTTTTCCCCTTTTCCATTCATTAAAAGAAATTCTTAATCATTTTCCCGAATACAATAAATTACCATTTTTTTTTTAAGAAATGTAGTGAAATACAACTTGTCATTAGATTATTTGGAAGCAGGAGATATTGAAAAGTGAGCAGTGCCCTAGCCGGGACTCAAACCGCGGACCTCTCGAATACGCGCGGTGTGCTTGACCACGAAGGCATGCTAAGAAGTCGGGAGAAATACCTTATATACTTCCTCTTTTAAAGGGCGACTAGGTATTAGGGGACCCAATCGCCAAATCGTGGTGGTGGCGAATCATCATACATCACCTTTTTTAGTTCGGGCGCCACTGTAGAGATTTTTTCAAAACAAGGAAGTCGGGAAAAATGAGCAATGCCCTCGCCGGGACACGAAGCTCGGACCTCTCGAATACGCGCCGAGCGTTCTGACCATTACACCACGAAAGCGGGAGCAATCCCTTATAAACTTTTTTCTACTATTAAGATAAAATAAGACAACTGGCGTTTCTTTAAAATGAAAACATTTAAGATTCTTTTAATGATTATCAGTTAAGTAATGATGAAACTTTAAATACTGTCTGAAGATGAAATTATATTAAGTACACAAAGCTTCAATTTACATTCGATTGCTTTTAATAATACAGAGAAACCTCTCTCAGCGACCACCTCTTCAAGTGACTGGTAATTCTGAGAATATAAATGAACAAAGATATTGAACATTACCTCTCTAAGAAGACCAAAATTAACTGAAAACATAAATATTTGCTTAGAAAGGATTTGCTGCATATGATTATTTTTTTTTTTTTTTTCAGAATTTACATTTTAGACGAAAAAATAGTTTTCTAATTATTGTGTAAGATTAAACTCACTTTTTCAGAAACTAAGACTAGTCTAACCTTCTAGCCTGAGAGAATAATTTTCCTTTCGCTGTTATTGCAGTTTTGCAAACACTAAATAATTACAACAGAAATTACGACTACAATTTATTGTGTTTTCGACTTCAAAGCTAAAATTAAGAAACAAAAATTTTTGCCCACTTCTCGCAGGAATAACTAACAACATGCGTATTCAAATTATTTACATTTGTCGATTGTTCGTGATTCCAGACAGTTTGGGTTTCCTTAGAAAATATGACCAATATTCATTGGCCTTATTTAATTATGTTTTCAGAAGTCCTGGTCGCTTTGAGAAGGAGTCCCCATAGGTAAGTAAACATTCCAAGAGGTTTCACTGTAGCTAGTTCTGATACAAATAACACATTCTAAAACTTTTCGTTTCGTGTCTTTAATGCATATTTTTCTAGTTTCTTGATAGTGTTAAATTCTGTTTTCGATTACGTCTTTCCAAATCATTTCCAACTGTTTAAATTCGAACGCCTGATTGACTTTTTTTCTTTGATTCTGAAAGAATTCTTTGGAATTTACGACAACCATTGTTTGCTGCATCCTCAGCGCTAATAAATATGTTCGTTAAAACAGGCTTGCTTCAGATAGCTGTTTACTTGTAATTTAAGATATTTGTTGGGACTGCCAATTACATAGCTGTCTCATTACCTAGAACCTTTTCCAAGGTTCACCACAGGGGGCTAACAATTTTAAACTCGTTCTAATTTTGATGGAGAATACCCGGGGAACGGATCTGAGGGTCTCCTGTACCTTCCTCTATCATCAAACCTCTCGGGAGGACTTTCATATCTTCCACATTTTAAGTGATCCTATGTCGCAGAGACACTGTACACTTTCAATCAAACACGCTTTCTCTGCGATTCAAACTCAGGCCCAACGATACGGCAGATAGCAGTCCTAATAAAAGCTATTGATCAGGATGGCTTAAAAGAGTAAACCGTAACATGTAAGGTTATCTATGCAAGTTCTTTTCATGGAATATTTTACAAAGAATACCACAATGTTGCATAAAACTGAATTCTGTTATAAAAAGGCTGAAATAATAATTGCTTATTAGCCCAAAGGGCGTTAGCCCAGGAGGACTATTAATTTTTAATACTTTCATTGATTCACTTTTCAAACTGTTGCCACCAAATATTACAGCCTTGCATTATATTTAAAGAAATTAAATAATGAAGAATCTGCATAAATGTATGTATGTTTTTCGCATTGTGATAAAACGACAGTACCTATAGCCATCAAATTTTGAATAACGTAATCCTCCACGAAAATCGGCATCTGGAGGCCCTAATTTTGAATTTGGAATTTGTTTTATTATCTATTTCACATTTTGTCAGACATTAAAGAAAGTTTGATTAACAAACTCAACGACTTCAAAACGAGCAATGGCAACATCACGGGAAGGGGGGGGGAATTATCTCTAGTGTGTATTTGAAATTCTAAAGATATGCTCAATTTAAAATTATTTTGCGATATTGGTCTTGAACTGAATTTTATGGTTTAAGTGCAAAGATCATGATATTTAATAAATAAAGGTAACACAGAAAACGTTAAAAAAAGTATGTAAAAACTGAAAGGTTTCAGATTTTTTTTTCATTCGAAATATTTTTTTAACTGTAGTTTTTATTTATAAATTTTCTTTAAGCTGAGGTTATATACGTAAAGATGCGTAGTCGTTGCAACAGATTATGCTAACAATGCCTTTCGAATAATTTTTTTTTCATGTGTCTATCACCTGTGTATGCAACCTATGTGTTTTAGAAAGAAGGCAGTTTGTTTTAACGCTTCTGTTGCATTTGATATACTGCATCAAAAACTTTAAAAATAGACTAAAAGTCAACAAGCTGTAGTTTGCTTTGAGAGATTTTTAACCAATTTTATACAATTTTTTAGAATTTATTTAAAAAATTTGTTAGATTCTTCAAATAACTATAATATTTTTATATTCTGATGTTCTATCAGGTCATTGCTTATCAGCAAAAAATAATTTGTTTAATTAAAAAACTGTAAATGAGACGAGATATAAATGCTTTTGTGTGAAAACGAAAACACGTATGGAATTTAAATGAATAAAATCTTAGAGGTTTTTAAATGTTAAACTGTTTTTCATCGTATTAGTCATTGAACAATTGCAGTGATTTGAAGTTTTAATTCTTCTAATGCGCATATTTCTAATACGTTTCTAATATCAAAAATGTTAAATTTAGCTATGCATTTTTAGTAAATCTTCCCCCTAAAAATATTTTGTAATTACATTAAATTAAGTGGCAGTTCGAACCGGTGGACAGTAAGGAACTTTTACTAACAGCAGAGTGGGCGATTGGTATAAAAGGGTGTATAACCAATAGAAAAGCCTTTTTTAATGCGTGATATTGGGTACTCAACTATAAAAATTTAGTTTGCTTTCGGGATAACCTTGAGGTAAATTCTGCAATTTTTTTAGTCCAAAGGGATTTAGTCCCGAAGGACTATTACTTTCGTTTTGCGATTTTGCGTCGGAAACACAAAAATACGTATCACTTTTCAAATTGTTGCCACTAAATGTTATCGTTCTGCATCAAATTTTAAAAAATGAAAAATCTGCATAAATGTATGCATGTTTTTTTTTTTTGACGTAGCTTTCTCTTCAAAAATCGTCTGCGTGCGTTGCACGGGAAAATAGAAAGGAATTTTATTACAGTGTTCTAAATAAATAGCCAAATAAATGTGAAATTCGTAACAATATTCTCTAAAACTTTAACGAATTTTTCATTAGCAAACTCAAAGATTTCAAAGTCAGCAATACCAACGTTGTACAGAAAAACATTTTTATCTCCAGCGCGTGAGAGCGTGTACCGAAATTTCTAAAGATATGCTCAATTTAAAATTATTTGATGATATTGCTGTTGAACTGAATTTTATGGTTTAAGTGCGAAGAACATGGTATTTAACAAATAAAGGTAACACACAAAATGTTAAATAAACGTCCCTTTGGACGTAATTTAAAATCTGAAACATTTCAGATTTTTTTTTTTATTTTTATTTTTAAAGCCGATTTATCGACAGTATTTACTTTTTAGGTCAATTATCAGCATATTTATTGCATAATTATATGTTTAAAGCATTTCTTCTTTCATTGAATGCCTGTAATATGATTTCAGGGCTGTTTTACCCCTACGCGAAGTACTAAAAAAAAAGTAAAATAAAAGCTAATGTTCTCATAGCTAACAATTCCATAAAGAATACTGTAAAAGCTAAGAAAATTATGCTTTACTTTATTAAAACGGTGCAACTTAGGGCATTTTTATAGATATTAATACCTAAAAAAGGTATTATTATTCTCAGTTAGCAAGTTGAATTATAACCTTAAAAACAACATCCGAAATTGCAGAAGAGTGTAGAAGCATCATTTACCATTCACGCGTCATGGCAAGTGTTGCCTCTGTCAGCACCTAACTACCGATGACCAGAAGTTGACGGATGTTAAAAACTGTTGACGATTGCTCCCTTCCCGCTCCCCGAATGCGAGTCGACCGCCTCATCGTTCAAAATACAAATTTTGAACAGCAAAGATAACTTCTGATGATCCTTATCCGTAGCGAGAGGTATCACGTTACGAGCTTTTTTGTTCTTTGGGAACTTTCGGGGGGAGGAGAGATTTGAAGAGGGGAGAAGAGAAAAATGTTTTTGGTAAACCTCAATTTTGGATCGATTTTTTTTTCTTAGTTCAAAGGGACAATTTACCCTGACGGACTATTAATTTCGTTTTGGCATTTTGAGTTGAAAACTATAAACAGTGAATCACTTTTCAAATTGTTGCCACCAAATATTAGAGCCCTGTATTATATTTAAAGAAATTAAATAATGAAGAATCTGCATGAGTGTATGTATGTATTTCGCATTCTGATAAAACGACGGTACCTAGAGGCATCAAAATTTGAATAACGTAATCTTCCACAGAATATGGGCATTCGGAAGCCCTAATTTGGAATTTGAAATGTGTTTTATTATCGATTTCATATTTTGTAGCACATCAACGAATTTTTGATTAACAAACTAAACGATTTCAAAGCGAGCAATGGCAACACTGTACGCGAAACGAAAAAAAAAAAAAAAAAGTAAATCTCCAGCGCAGGAGACTGTGTATCGGAAATTCTAAAGGTATGCTCATTTTAAAATTATTTTGAGATATTGCTGTTGAACTGAATTTTACGGTTTGAGTACATGGAAAATGTATTTAATAAATAAAGGTAACACACAAAACGTTAGAAAAACTCTCCTTTAGACGTAATTTAAAATCTGAAACCTTTCAGATTTTATTAATTTATTTTTATTTTTATTTATTTATTTATTTTTAGTTCAAAGGGGTTTTGTCCCTGAAGGACTATTGTTTTCGTTTTGTGATTTTCCGTCTGAAACATTAAATGACCGTTTGCCTTTCAAACTGTTGCCAGAAAATATTGCAGTCCCGTATTATATTTAAAGAAATTAAATAATGATGAATGTGCATAAGTGTATGTATGTTTCTCGCATTGTGATAAAACGACGGTTTCTAGAGCCATCGAATTTTGATGACGTAATCCTGCTGCGAATATGGGCGTCTCGAAGCTCAAATTTGAAATTTGAAATTTGTTTCATTATCGATTTCATGTTTTGTAAAACTTTAGCGAATTTTTGATTAACAAACTCAAGGATTTCAAAGCGAGCAATGGAACGTTGTATACAAAAAAGCATTTTTTATCTCCAGCGCGTGAAACTGTGTATAGGAAATTCTAAAGATATGTTCGTTTTAACATTATTTTGCGATATTTGTTCTTTAACTGAATTTTCTGGTTTAAGTGCGAAGAACATGATATTTAATAAATGAAGTTAACACACAAAATGTTAAAAAAACGCTCTTTTGAACGTAATTTAAAACCTGAAACATTTCAGATTTCCATTTTGTTTTGTTCTTGTTTTATTTTTTTATTTATTAGTCCAAAGGTGCTTTATCTCTGAAGGACTATTATTTTCGTTTTGCGATTTTGCGTCGGAAACATTAAATGTCCGTTCACTTTTCAAACTGTTGCCACCAAATATTGCAGTTCTGTATTATATTTGAAGAAATTAAATAATGAAAAATGTGTATAAATATATGTATGTTTCTCGCATTGTGATAAAACGTCTGTTCTTAGAGCCATCGAATTTTGAATGACGTAATCCTGCTGCGAATATGGGCATCTGGAAGCCCAAATTTGAAATCTGGAATTTGTTTGATTATCGATTTCATATTTTTTAAAACTTTAACGAATTTTTGATTAACAAACTCAAGAATTTCAAAGCGAGCCATGGCAACGTGGTACAGAAAAAACATTTTTATCTCCAGCGCGTAAGACTGTGTATAGATTTTAAAGATATGCTCAGTTTAAAATTATTTTGCGATATTGCTCTTTTACTGAATTTTATGGTTTAAGTGCGAAGAACATGATATTTAATAAATAAAAGTAACACGTAAAATGTTTAAAAAAAAAAAATCTGAAAGATTTCAGATTTTAAATTACGTCCAAAGGCGCGTTTTTTTTTAACGTTTCGTGTGCTACCTTTTTTTATTAAATATCATGTACTACGTACTCAAACCATAAAATTCAGTTCAAAATCAATATCGCAAAATCATTTTAAAATGAACATATCTTTAGAATTTCCGTAAGTCTCGTGCGCTGGAGATAAAAATGTTTTTCTTTTTCCGTACAGTGTTGCCATTGCTCGCTTTGAAATCATTTAGTTTGTTAATCAGAAATTCGTTGAAATGTTACAAAACATAAAATCGATAATAAAGCAAATTTCAAATTCAAA
>KK120529.1:81266-97524 GCA_000611955.2 Stegodyphus mimosarum | reverse complement strand
ATTCTGCGCGAAATGTTTTGTTTTTTGAGTTTCTTTCATGTTATTTTTTGCTTATTTCGCTGTTTGTAAGATATTGAAAAGTTTTGCATGAATTTTTTGCATGAGCCAGTGCACCTGGAAGCGAGTTTTTCGAAATTCGAATTAGATTTTTTTTTTTTATTATTTTATGTTTTCTGACGAAATTGCGTCATTTTAAGACATAATGGGCTATAACAAAGCGAGATTTCACTCTATTGAACAGTTTAAGAAATTGAAAGATTGTTTCTTTTTGCAAAGGTAAATTGTTTATTTAATTTATATATCTATATTTAAAAGGACGAGCCTTTCTGTGTGTGTAGGTGTCTTTCGTTCGTACTGCGCGTAAGCTAATAGACCCAGGCCTATGAAATTTGGTACACAGGATGCATCTAAACAAGAGCCAGTGCACATCGATTTTTCAAAATTCGAATGATTTTTTTTTCTTAATGAAATGGTATCAAATTGATGATTTTCTCTCATTATATGAACAACAATGGCACGCAGCCATTGTTGCTGATATCAGCACTATTGCCACCCGGAAAAATGAGGGCGATAATTCTGTGCAGTTTTTAAATTTAATGTTTCTCTTGGATACTGGACGTTTGTCTAGAGAAGGCAGCAGGAAGTTGGTTAATTTATTTATTAAGATAATTAATATTTGCATTAAGGGATATTGCTTATTTCTTTGTATGCTTTTTATATTTAATGCATTTTTAACTGAATTTTTTTTTCCGTTGTTGTTTGTTTCTTTTTCGATAAAATTGTTCTGCAGAGTAAAATTCTGTGCAGTTTTCAAATTTAATGTTTGGTGTTCTCTTAGGCATTTTTCCGGTACACCTAAAAGCCAGACGAAGGCTGGCCGCGCAGCGGCTAGTATTTAAATATTTCTATTTCTATTAAGAAAATCTATAAAAATTCCAGATTTTAAAATTAAATATCTTGCTGAATTTTTATTGCACGGAAATCAAACTTCTTTAAATGAGTATAACTTTCAACTAAATATAACTATAGGGACGAGGGGGGGAGTACAAAAAGCTAAACTGATTTTTTTTAACTACCTTATCTAAGATAATATCTTCTGATTAGGAACCTTGGTTTGGTTTAATTTATTTGATTGTATGGCAAAGCCAGTGAAGGCCATCTGCCTAAGGTAAGGGATGTTGTCTTGGAGAACTTCCTAAGGGAAAATTACTCGTATCCACGTTGTACATGGAGCAAACAACGGAGACGTCTATGCAGACTGCTCGTTTGCCATGATTCGAATTCCGAACCGAATTACTAGTGTTCAGCGAGTTTACTGCTTGGTCACTAGTTGGCTTATCCTGCTGCTTAGCTTAAAATGAGCTCAGGATTTGTTTCAAAATTTTTTCAGTTTTGAATTCTGGATACTAAGATCAGAATGCACTTTTTTAAAAAGGAAAAAAAAAAGTCTGAAAGGTTTCAGATTTTAACGGTCGCCTAAATGGATTTGTTAAGGTTTTTTACGCTTTCGCTGAGCTCGCAGTATACTAGTCTGTTATTGCGCTCACTCCTAACACATTTTCTTTTTGTGTCTTTTTAACTTTATTATTAAGCATTGTTTTCTTCGCACCTATGCTGTATATAATTCAACAGCAAAATCGGGGGGGGGGAGAATTAAAAGCAGCAAATGTTTGAAATTTCCGATGCAATATTAAGAGTCCGCATACATATTTTCTACTTTTTTCAGTCTTTTCTCAGTTTAGCACATCAATATTCAATTTTCTTAGTAAGATGGTCTGCGAAACTTTTTATTATTATTATTATTATTAACATTTTGCATCTTAACTTTATTTATTAAACATCATTTTCTTCGCCACATAAAATTCAGCTCGACTGCAAAATCACAAAATATTTAAAAACAGCACATCTTCAGAATTTCCGATAGATAGTCTCGCGCCTTGGAGGTAAAAGCGTTTTATTCCGCACTGTGTTGCCACTGCGCGCTTTCAAACTGTTTAGTTTCTTTATCAAAAATTGATTAAAGTTTTACAAAATATGAAATAAATAATAAAAAATACGTAACGTCATTCTATGAAACCATTGAATATTTTCAATTAAATACATCATGAATTAAATGCATTTTATTACGTAAATCAATTCTTTCAAAAGTAAGAGACGAATATTCTTAATAACTGCATCTATAGCTTTAAATAGCTTAGTTCTTTATTACGACAGACAGATTCAATCTGAAAGATAAATATCTTGCATTCTATCGAATGGCAACAGACTCGAATGAAGAGTGAAACGACCCATTTATTAGAGATGTAGCCTTTCCTCAATAAACACGAACGCCGGCTAGCTTTAAAAGTATTTATTAATAGAGTACACAGGAACGGGTACAAGGAAATATACATAAATATTAAACATATAACGGAACATTCAACATTCGAATTACAGACATCTACTATATGACAACCTAACGTGTTCGCGGCTGGAGGTCGACTGAGACTGTTCGTCTTCGCCGCTCGGTGGCGTTCAATATAATTCGGTTACGGTTAAATAGTTCTGTTACAGAGATAAATAGAATGTCTCTTCTAGTGATTCGACTCAAAATTCCATTTCGAAACCAAAAAACATAAAAGCCTTCTTCTTTTTTCCCCCTCATTTTTACATGTTTTTATAATCTTATGTTTAAGTTTAAAAACGGGGGAGGGGAGGGGAATCTCAAAGCTTTCAGATTTCATATCCCCTCCCAATGGAGTGTTTTTTTAACGTTTTGTGTGCTACCTTTATTTTTTTAAATATCGTGTTCTTCGCATTTAAATCATAAAATTCAATTCAACAGCAATATCACAAACTAATTTAAAAAGAGCATATCTTTAGAATTACACAGCCTATCCTACTGCGCTGGAGATATTTTTTTTTCTCCATACAGTGAGTACTGCCATTGCTCGCTTTGAAATCGTTGAGTTTGTTAATAAGAAATTTTTTAAAGTTTTACAAAATATGAAATAGATAAAACAAATTCCAAATTAGCGTTTCCAGATGCTATATTCGAGTGGAGGACTAAGTTATTCAGAATTTGATGTCTCTAGGTACCGTTGGTTTTTCACAATGTGAGAAACATACATACATATATACAGATTCTTTATTATTTAATTTCTTTAAATATAATACAGAGCGATAACATCTGGTGCCAACAATTTCAAAAGTGATTCCGATTTTTATAGTAATTTAACACAAAATCCCGTTTTGAGACTAATAGACCTTCTTCGCTAACGCCATTTTGGGCTAAATAGAATTTTTACAAGCAATCTTACTAAGAAAATTGTACACTAATATGGTAAACTCTGAAAGGTTTTGGATTTTAAATTACGTCCAAAGGGACATATTTTTCACATTTTGTGTGTTACCTTTATTTATTCAATATCATGTTCTTCGCACTTAAACCATAAAACTCAGTTCAAGAGCAATATCGCAAAATAATTTTAAATTGAGCATATCTTTAGAATTTCCGATACATAGTCTCGCGCGCTGGAGATAAAAATGTTTTTTTCTGTACAACGTTGCCATTGCTCGCTTTGAAATCCTTGAGTTTGTCATTAAAAATTTCGTTAAAGTTTTACAAAATATGAAATCGATAATAAAACAAATTCCAAATTTGGACTTCCAGATACCCATATTCGCAGTAAGATTACATCATTCAAAATTTGAGGGCTCTAGGTACTGTTGTTTTATCGCGAGAAACATACATACATTCATACAAATGCTTCATTATTTAATTTCTTCAAATATAATACAGGTAGATAATATTTGGTGGCAACAGATTGAAAAGTGAATCGAACATTCAGACTGATTCTACGCAAAATCGCGAAACGAAAGAAATAGTCCCTCAGTGACAAAGCCTCTTTGGACTCAAAATGTATGCCAATTTTGCACTTCAATGGTAATTCTAAACACAGGCTGCTTTTAAAATTTTTATAATTTTGTTGTTGAATTGTATATGACAAAAGTGCGAAGAAAATTATGCTTAATAATAAAGCTAAAAAGACAAAAGAAACGTTTTAGCAGGACTGAGTGCAGACTAATAGATTGCGAGCTCAGCGAGAGCATAGAAAAACCTTAACAAACCCTTCTGGGTGACCCATAAAATCTGAGGCCTTTCAGATTTTGTTTTTCTTCTTTAAAACAAACTTCTGAATATTCCTTGCTAATTTGGAACCCTCTCTTATTTGTTCACATAAGGCAACTGCCTCACCTTCGTCTCGGCTGTGGAAAGGGTGTATAGCAGTTGAAATCCCGAGGTGAATTTTTGAATACTTTAGATAAAGTATTCAAATGAGTATAAATTATATTTCTGTAAATTTAATTCCGTATTTTATTCCGTAATTTAGAAGTTCATTATTCTTCAACAGACTGGAAGATCCACGAAACTAAACCCTATAGAATAATGTTTCAGATGAAAAATGCCACACTACAATAATATGCCGCCCCCTCCAGCTACGCCACTGACACATGCTATTGAATACTGTAAAATAATGATAACATTGCTGGGAAATATTGTAAAAAATTTAAATTATATTATAAGTGCATTAATTTATTAAACTCTAGGAATGCAGAAGCTTAAATATTAAATGAGTTAGGTTAGATTCAATGAGCACGTACTGCAACAATATACTGTCTTTTTTAAATTTTTAAAGAAAAATTTTAAAGTTTTTCTCCAATTAGTTTAGAAACAAAATCGTTCGCTCACTGGTACGACTATAAATACATATGAGAATTCTTACTTATGTTTTTAATTAATTTATAATAACACACAGCTTTGAGTTACATAAAGTATCCACCGTAGTATGCAAAATGAAAGATACTACTAAATTATTTTCTTGTAGCAAATTTTGTTCCTATTGCTTTCGTTTTTATGCAATTAAAATGCAAAAGAAGCTCTTCATGGGAATTTCTGCATTCACACCTGATTAATACGATTATGCTTTAAATGAATCATTTTATCAATAATACCTGTTCTTTACGTTTCGAAAACAAATTAACCGCGCTAAAAATTATTATTTAAACTTGGATTACTTGATTCGTTCTTTTGCCGTACGTTGTCCTTGTACTTGGCGAGCAGATGTGGTAGTTTTGTGAGAACCAATGAGAATTCAGATGCTTGTGACGTCGTCCGCGCGAGATCGACGAGAAAGCAGAGTTGGCTGTAAATTTTTGTGCTCTAGGATATCATGGCCGCCATTGCGAGAATTCTGTTTAATTCGAATGGATAAATATCTTGTTGAAAGCATAGTTTTGGGATTATAGTAAGCATTTCGGCATGTACATGAAATAGTGTTCTGAAGTGGATACGTCGATCTATATGCGACTGGAGTATTACGCATATTAGCTTCCAGAATCCTTTGTACGCAGTTCTCAGGGACCAGTATAAGAGTGCGTCGATATCACGTGGTGGCCGTTTTTTTTACCTGCACTGCTACATCCTTTGTGCGGCGGTTAAGCATGAATACAGCTTATCGGAATATTTTGTGCATAGTATGGTGTACATCAAGTGAGATGTGTTTCTTATTGTGTGGGTGTTCGGTGTGATATGCAATCATAATATTGGATTATAAAGCGGAAATATCGAGATTTGGAGTAAGATCACGTGGCTTCATTATGGAAACGCGCCATTTCAAGGCGTTGGCGTAACAACAAATCTTGTTTCTTGACAAAGTAAGGTATGAGAACATTAATTACGTTCTTTTTATATTAGTTTTTTGTTCATAAAAATGGTCTGTTGCAAATATTTGCAACAGAATATATGAATTGAGCGACTTAAAATTTAAAGAGGTTCCAATGGAATCATTATTTGCATGTTGTCGCCGGCTTCGCTTAGGGTATGTTGCCTAACCGTTATGGCCCCCGCCCTTACGAAGGCGGATAGGCGAGCAGATTGTCTTCCTGTTGTGCTATCAGATTCGTTTTGTGCATTTAAAACGTCCGATTCACAAAACAGTGAGGACAGAATTAACACACTGAGTGCTACCAAGTCACCTTGTAAGTCGGCGTTCCTGATACGCCGGCGGAAAACATGGCTTGGAACATCTGTCGGATCAACTATCGGATTTTTTCCTAAAATTCGATTTTCTGCAGGAAACCCTAAATTCATATTTGATAATAGTAGCATAAGAACAAATGCAGATGTCAAGAGCAAAATATGGCAAAGTACAAAAGTTACTACTGCCCTTGCAGATAGAGCGAAGTTAAAATATACAATGAGCAAAAATAATAGCTCTATTAAAAATATGGGTTTAGCTAAAGCTAATACGTCTCTTGGTTTACAAAACCTGAAAAAGATGAATAAGGTTTCTCAGTGTCAGAATGAGGAAGAAAATCCTTTACGATTGTTAGATGTTGGGGATTCTTCTCCAGATTTGCCAGATTCAACAAATTCCGAATTACAGAGTGATTTGACAATTACTGAGATTTTTAAACCTGTTGCGGATCATGCTGCAGAAGATGTAGTATCGTCGTCAGATGGTGATGTGTTTGTGCCCTGTTCGAACAGTAAAACAGAAGTGTTGTCTTCAGTTTTTGATAATGCTACAGGTACAGTGACTGCTACGTGTACAAATTCCATTTTGACATCTTCAGTTTCTGATTGCGTCATTCCATCACCATTGACATGTTCTTCACAATTACCAGTTGAGTCGTCAATATCTGACAGTGTTTCTTTATTACCAGTTACATTGAAAATTGCAGGAGGTACAGGTCGAATATCAGAAAATGGAACCATTTCCAGTTGTTCTTTGGAAGATAAAAGTGTTCCACTTAGTTCTGTTCCTCTAAGTGTTGATCTTCCATGTGCTGATGTAGATATGGCATCGATTGCATCAGGAAATCATAGTCCATTAAGAGTAACACATACAGTATTGGGAAGTTCAAATTTAGTATCTAAAGAAAGCTTTGAAACCAATACTTCAAAATGTTCTGTCTCAGACACTCCTGTATCGTCACCCGCTGTCGTGCCACCATTGTCGTCATCTGCTGCTGATGGTCTTATGTTGTCATTGGCATCTGAAGATAATTCAGAAACCAAGCAGTCAAAAACTTTAGTTGCAGAGATACCTGCCGATGGTACTTCAGCATTGGCACAGTCTTCTGGTTGCAAATTAGTAGTTTCATCAGAAGATATCGTTACAGAGCCATTAAAATATTCAGCTTCAGATTTGTCATTACCATCAGCTAACGCTTCAACAACAGAAACTTCAGAAGATTGTTCGAAATTGCCTCGCTTTACAGATGAAACTTTAGAAATTTTTACAATTCCTGAAGCACTACAGAACCCAATTAATTCTGTTTCATTGCAACAATTAGATGCATCTAAAATTTATTTTAATGCCTCACTTGTTGAATTGGGATTGAAAACCTCTACATCAGTACCTATTGTTGACGGTTGTTCGACAACCAAAAAAGTACTGAATTATCAAAACTGTTTGGTGCCTAATATTGAAAAACAATCTTTTTGTTGCCCTCCCACTTTAAAAGATTTAAAACTTATTGAGAAATTACATTTGGATATCACGGAGAAAACGAATTTAGGTAAAGAACAATCTTTGTTATTGTTAAGTAAACATATGGTTGCTCATGTAAAGAAGGAGTTAAGGAACTTCGTTGAGCATTATCAAAGGAAATTCAATATTCCTTGTCAGCGTCAAGTTCGTAATAGCAATTCTAAACCTGGCAAAGAACTAGTTGACTTAAAAGCTGAGCTCTTACAAAGTGAAGATGTGAAAAACTTGTCCACAGCTGCGTTAGTGAGTTTAGTTCGTAAATTAGAGTCTTCAGGTTCTCCAGGAAAATTACTACCGCAGCAGAGCAGTGTTTCTCAAAACAGTGAACTTGCATCTGCTGAAAGTGCAAATGTGACTTTTGATCCTGAAGAATATGCAGATATTAAGCACACAAGTAACATGTTGCTGACCAGCATGAGAAACTTATTAAAATCTGTGGATTCCGATGAAACAGATGATTCAGATGAGGATTCAGCAGAAGAGAAAAAGATAGAACATTTTTCCCCAATGTAAGTATTTTTTAAGTATTTCTCTGCCTTATGTATTCCAAGATGTTAAAAATGTTCGTGTAATATTCTAAATCATTTTCCAATGAGCTACTTAAAAATGGAAATAATTCTAATTGGGAAAAATAAGAAATATAATTGTAGGCCGTGAGCTTCTTGTACTAATGTTGATGATAGTGTACAGGGCTTTATTTTTGCTACGGCAGGTGGTACAGGTTTTGGATTTTCATTTTAAATACTTTACTTCTGTGTGGTATTAAGAATTTGTAAAATCTGACTTGTCGCTTCATGAGAATATCTACTACATAAAATTATAGGCGCAGACATCTGTAACAGTTTTTTTTAATTGGGTCTTGATAATTCTTAAATGTGTTGAATTCTGATTTATCTGGGATATTTTAGAAAAAATTAATAACTTACTTATTTTGAACATATAAATGAAACAGTGTAGGTAACTTGGCTAAAGCTCTTGCATTGGGAATATTTTTTTGTTGAGTTGAATGTTATAATTGCTGTTGTATTAACTCATTAGAAAAAATAAAAGCCAAAAAGTTGATTATTGCGCTATATTGTTGCAAGAATATTTCCTTTTGCCTTAAGAATTTCTATGAGGGTATGCAGTGATTTTTTATTAGAGTAAATTATTGATTATAAAAAAAATGGTATAGTGTAGCATGCTAATAAGAAAATTGCAAGTTAGAGAAAATTGAACTTGTAATTTTTTTAAGTAGAATCTTTTTCATAACAAATTCTGTATACTTTTAATATTACCTATTTGTTTTATTATTTGATTTGGTATGCATTAACCATTACTATGTGTAGTGTGATTTTCTGTAAATTGTGTTTGTTCCTTTTTATTTTTTCAAAAATATATGAAAAGCAATTTCTTCTGAGATTAGCTTATGTAGACTTCAATATTAGTTTAATTATACCAAATCGTGGGTTTTTTGGAGTGAATTTTTGAAATCAAAGCAGGTCACCATATCTTGGATTTGGTACATGATATATTTTCTTAAAATGCTAGAATTTTTGGCACTTTCTAGTTAGACCAATATCATGCTCCTTCAGTTAAATCATGCAATCTGTAACAAGCAAATTTTGAAAGTGTCGGGTATTCAATTATTAAATCTAATCTGTTTGAAGGGTTCACATTTATTAGGCTTTAATTTGACTACCAGATATTTCAAACTGAAAGGTGGTTAAGACTGCTTATACTGGTAGTTTGACCAGATTCCTTTGTATGCTAGAGTAACTCAGCTTATTTCAACAGAATTTATAAATCGTTAGTTTTCTATTTTGGTGAATAAGCATGAGAAAAATGCAGTGATAATGCATTTGTTGTTATTTTCGTGTAGCATGTGTTTGTAATGCAGTTAATAATATTCAAAGCTGTATGAGTGATTATGTGAGTTGTAAGAATTATTATTTATAATAAAATTTATGCTATACACATTTGCCTTTTTAGCAAGAAATCTTCTGGAAGATCTTAAAATATTAGTAATGTATATTGACTTTTAGTGGTATTTAATATGTGCCTTTTTAAAAAAATTGAGTATAAAAGAACCTGGAAAATAGGAACCTTCGTAACGTTTATGTATGCTGTCAGATTGAAAAACGTTTTATTTTTGCAACTGTAGTGGTTGAAAAAATTAATTCAAATATGGTACAGATTAAATATTTTTTTTGTGTGTGTGATTTTTGTTATTATTTAGGCATGGCTTGAGATTTTCAATTTGAATCTAATTAGCAAAACTTTTAATTAAAAATAATTTTAAGTAAGTTCATAACTGAATTTCAGAAAACTATCAGGTTGGCAACTAAGTAATTGCAGATTTCACTCATAGATGGCTTCAGTTGAATTTTTAGGTTTGCAGACGTAGTACAAATGTAAAACACATTTTGTTATTTGATAGTTGGCAATTCAGCTGTGAATCAGTCAAAAAAGTTTTTTTGATCGGTTGCGTAGTTTTCGTTTGGCGTTCATTGAAAAATGGAAAATCAAAAGGAACATTTTCGTCATATTTTGCTATTTTATTTCCTCAAAGGGAAAAATGCATCGCAAGCTCATAAAAAGTTATGTGCTGTTTATGGTGACGAAGCCTTAAAATAACGGCAGTTGCCAAATTTCGTTCTGGTGATTTTTCACTCGAAGATGGAAAACGCTCTGGTCCTCCAGTTGAAGCTGATGACGACCTAATCAAAGCAATAATGGATTCGGATTGTCACAGTACAACATGTGAGATTGCAGAGAAGCTTCATGTATCACATACATGCATTGAAAATCACTTAAAACAACTTAGCTATGTTCAAAAACTCGATACATGGGTTCCTCACGAACTGAAAGAAACGCATTAACAGCTGCCATTTGCTAAAGAAACGTAATGAAAATGATCCATTTTTAAAACGACTGTTAACTGGTGATGAAAAATGGGTTGTTTACAACAATATCAAGCGGAAAAGATCGGGGAGCAGGCCAGGTGAACCAACATCAAAAGCTGATATTCATCAAAAGAAGGTTTTGTTATCAGTTTGGTGGGATTACAAAGGAATAGTCTTCTTTGAACTTTTACCACCCAATCGAACGATCAATTCTGATGTCTACATTGAACAACTAACGAAATTGAACAATGCAGTTGAAGAAAAGCGGCCCGAATTGACAAATCGAAAAGGTGTTGTATTCCATCATGACAATGCAAGGCCACACACATCTTTGGTCACTCGGCAAAAATTATTGGAGTTTGGTTGGGATGTTTTGCCACATCCACCATATAGTCTTGACCTTGCGCCATCTGATTACTTTTTGTTTCGATCTTTACAAAACTCCTTAAATGGTAAAAATTTCAATAATGATGATGATGTCAAATCGTACCTGATTCAGTTTTTTGCTAATAAAAACCAGAAGTTTTATGAACGTGGGATTATGATGCTGCCTGAAAGATGGCAAAAGGTCATTGATCAAAATGGCCAATACATTACAGAATAAAGTTATTTAGTTCTATGAAAAAATTGTCTTCGATTTTCTAAAAAAAATCTGCAATTACTTAGTTGCCAACCCAATATAATGCAGTATTAAGAGGCAAGATAACTGAATGTTAACTTTTATCGCTATTTTATTATGTTGCAAAGAGACTCTTCGAAACTAAATTTTTTATAAATTTACTCATTAATTTTTATTTTGTCTTAAGGTCATTTTGAGAATCTTTCAGTCGTGTGACTTGATATTTTAAGGCATTTGTAATTACAGTACTTACTGCTTCTTTTTGAGTTGAATTTCGTTGAGAAGAGGAATAATAGATAAACCAAAAAATTAAATTCACCTCTTAAGGAAACAAAAAACCTTTGTCTCTAGTAATTTATAAGGTAAAAGTTGAACTGATTGCTGTAGATTAAAAAAAAAACCGCTTGTAATGAACTAATGTGGGAGACTTCACAAGGTCAAGTTAATTCCGTGCAAAATAAAAGCTGGGAAGGGATCTCTTAATTATACCACTGTCCTTGAAACAGCCAAGGAGAATTTCAGTACAACCATTAGCAAGCAAATGAATTTAACGTAAAAAACAAGTTTTTAAACAAAACATTACACTAAAAGAAAATTGTTATACTTAAAAGTAAATTCCTAAATGAAAAAGTCCTGAAGTTCAAATATGCTTATTTCTGAGATTGTAATAGTTCTAAGCTAAGCTGTTGGTAAAAAGCAAAGTTTTGCTATTGGATGTTTCTGTATTCCATTTACCATTTGTATATCAACTATATGTACTTACTGTCTTTACCAAGGTACTTCTTTATAATACATTCCAATTTCTACTGAATGGGAGGTAAGTTTTCATGCCTAATCAATGCAACATTTCCTGCTTCTAAATTTTTTATGGTCTTGTGTCACCTAGGCTTGGGTTGCAGTGTTGACAAGTATTCAGAAGATAATCTATTCTAAAACTGTTACAATATTCATTATATAGCTCTTCTCTTCAGTTTATTGATACTATCCTCAACACTGAAGTAAATGTCTTCCCTATAATGAAACATCCAGGAGTTAAGATCATTAATATTGTTTGACAAAGTGCAAAATGGTCTGGAACTGGAAGCTGCTGAAAACTTTTCATCTAAACTGTGGAACCTCTTCATTGCTTGTTTTGATTCACCCAGCTGTTCTCATGTGAAATCAGAAGAGGAAGTCTAGCAATGAACTTCCCATCTGTATCTCTGGAATATGTTTTAAAAATTGGTCCATTTTTTAAGTCAGAAAATTTTATAGTAAGTTGATCAGTAGTGTATCGTGATGTATCAGTAGTTCTTGAAATTGTCCACTCAAATGCAAAGCGAACTGTGAACACTTTCCTTTATTACTCATTTCCCTTTTGAACACTGGAAAAGCTGTATCCACTCCTAGCAGTATACCAGTGGGACTTGATTTATGAAAGGAAGAAGCCAAATCTGTAATTCTCATGAATTTTAGGATGAGCTAATGAATGTGGCAAATTGCTTACAATCTTCCTTCGTTAGAAATACTGAATCTGTAAATTTCTGTTGTTTCAAAATGAGGGGAATAAATTTATATGATTGATGCATAAAATTGTAAATTGTTGCAGTTGTCCTTGTCAAACACAATTGAACTGCACAGTCTTCTGTAATAAAATAAGACTTCTGTCAGTGTACAACACAGTTGATATTTTCCTACACAATCCAAAATGTATCATCTCTTTACCTACAGCTGACTTCACTTGAAAATCATCGACTTCACTTAAAAATCATCATTTTTTCTGATTCATTGCAGTCCAAACACATACAGCTGGCTTCTCACAAGTAATAGGTGAATTTGTAGAATAAGCTAATGCCCTTGGACTAAATTTAGATTGGCTTGATTAAAAGTTGCAAGAGTACTTGGCATTTTAGTATCTTGATTAGTTGTTTGTGCCTGATTGGCATTTGATCGTTCGGTATACAAAAGACTTGTGTAAGTTTTTGACATGATTTATTTTTATCAGTACTCAGAAAATTAGAAATTAGCAATTAACAAATATTATTACTCTTCACAATATTGATCCTTTCCTTTTTTTTGCACCAACATACTGGCAAATTTATAGCAATTGATCAAGGTATGATCCATGCCTTGTTTGATTATTTATTTCTGTCACTAATATTTTTACATCAGAATACCTTTTAAAATTTTTTAATTTACAGTTTTGCAAAGTATGCACATGAGTGTGTAAGAATGATGGTAACGGTTTTAAGTATGTAAGCTCAACTTCTTTCAGTTCTCTTTTCTGCCAGTTTTTAGTACATTTGTCTATTTTTTAACAAGAATGTGCACAATTATTTATGGCTTCACTTATACCTTCAACATTATAATGTAACATTGTTGAAAACTGTGCATATTCGTTTGTTACATGAACAAAATTTAATATTTCTTGCAAAGATTCATTTATACTAGGCTGATTTGATAATAAGTGCATTCACCAATTCATCTTTTCTGGTATATCTGTTTTCAAGTTGGCAAGGAATTTCGTTATTTGGATCAAAAATAGTAATCAAATTTATAATTTTTAAGGTATCACTTTTGCAACTAATCTTAAAATATTGCAACTTCGTAGCTTTAGAAATAATTTTGTTTTCATGTAGACTTAATGTAACTAAGTTTTAAAGTATTTCCTGAAAAAGCACAGGTAATGTTTATTGTAACAGCGTTTTTGTTTCTCTTTTTCATTAGTTTTAGAAATGTTTGATTTAAAGGACATTTCATCAATAGTATCTTGAATAATATAAATCTCAGTGATAAATTCATCTCTTTTTTTACAGTTCACAAAATTGAATTAAAAATTCTTTTGAGGTCTTTAAATAGTTTATTAGTTTTATTTTTAGAGATTTATAGCTCTATTAAGTCAATATTTTCTTTATTCATTACTTATATGCAATTGCTCCTTAATAAAGTAAAGTAAATAAATGGAACAGTTTCACAAATTAAAAATATTTCTTCTGGTAGCAGCTGCACTGAGGTGTTATCCAAGCAGTATAATATGCGAGAGAAAACGATTACTCAGCTTTTAAATACCATTGAGTCTCTGGCTCTAGACCAAAATATGTTGAGGAAAAATCGCATCACATGAAGCTATCCATAGGTCATTGCTTATTTAATATTCTAAGTATTGTTACAGTAACTTTATTTTCGAATTTTGAATGTTTTAATATAGCAGTAAATAGTGTACTTCAGTTTTTATTGTCTTTAACCTAAGTTTTGGGCTTAGCTTCCTATACGCGTAGAGCATAATGGGGCTGGGTTGAAAGTGTTCGTTCCCCTTTTTTCCTTCTAATTTTATTTAGGGATGCAGTTTTTGATGTTTTTTAGTGACAGTAGATCTTTATGTAACAATTAAATGAAAAAAAAAGAAGTGTGGGTGTTTATGGTAAAAATTAGGTAGTAGTGCATACGATATCCAAACAAATATTTCTGTTGAAAGCCACCAATGTATTTATGACATTTTAGTGGAGTTACAAATAATTGGAAAGTACAAATTTTGCAATCCCATGTACTGAATTTTAACAGTATTTTGCAATGGCTATACGTTTTGAAATGGGGGTTTCGCTGTATTATTTTTAAAACAAAATCGGTCTAAATTTGCTGCAGATGAAAAATTAATAAATGGAAGATTTTCAAGTTTTTTGTACTGCTTTCAATACATTTTAAGAAATTTATAATTGATAAGTTTGGTAAAAGGAAGGTTCAAGTAGTGATTTGGGTCTTTTTCAAGTAACAGAAGAAAATCTGAAAGGAAGAATTGTTAAAAAACTAGAAATTCGTAAATTTAGAGAAGATATAACTGATAATCTTTGCTGAAGATCTTCAGGATTCCCAATGATAATCTGTTTACCATATATGTAATGGAAATCAAACATTTATTTTCATAAGATACATATAATTTCCATGCAGTATTTGGATAAAAGTAAGTCAACTATGTACAAGTGCATATGTAATAAGAATTATTAAGATGTTGAATTTGTTCTGATGATTAGTATATAGACCTTATATATATTCTCTGTAATCAGATAAATCTTTTGTAAAACTTTGGATTGAGTGTCCTGTCTTGGCCAACTGACAGCAAGTATTTTGTAACACAACAATGCAGAATTCATATTCAGTTAGAATTCTAAAATTTCCGAGGATAAAACTCGAGCTACTCAAATCGCACTGCTAGAACTTTTTTTTTGTCTCAAAACTAAAGCTTGGTACTTCACATGCATTTAATAATTATCTTAAAGATGTACTTAGGTAGATAGTAGTAAAAATATATTTATGGTGATTTTTGGCAGTACATGGACACAAGAGTTTGTGCAATTCCATCTATTTTCACTTATAAAGTCAAAGAAGCACTCAATTCCTTACAAATCTTTCCCCATCAGTCAAATTCATTGCAATTATGCAACTAGTTAATGTCATAATAGAGTTTCTGTAACATTCAACTACTCAGGTTACCATAAATGAAACAACTTGGCGATAATCCAAGGGGCACCCTTAAATATAGGCTAACCTAGGTAGCTAATAGAAGTGTCTTCATGAGAGATGTCACCGGGCTTAACTAGCTTTTTCCTATCCGTGGGAATTTTTTTTGGCTTTTATTGCTTAAATCATAATTCATTCAATAAATTAAGCATCCGTCTTTTATGGGCAGTCTATGTAAAATAGATGATGTATTTAGGCATACAGAATTTAAAATATAATTTTGATAATATAGTGACCATTAATTTCTGTGATGTTATTTATAGAAAACTGTAAGTAAATATGCTTTGCTATTGGAATGGTGTTCTTTATAGAAAATTGTAATTAAATATGTTTTGCTGTTTGAACAATAGGTTACAAATATTGGGGCATCCAGGAGAAAGTTCTGTAGTTTTTTGGTAATTAATAGAATTGAAGCAGTACCAAAAAATAAGAAAATTTTATTAAATCGTAAGAAGGATCGATTTTTCCATACATTAATTCTCATGAAAGAACTGTTTAGTGAACATGTCCTCTAAATTCCTAGTTTCTATGTTCTTTCTTTCTCAAATAAGACACAAAAAACATGCTGTTGATAACTTTAGGAGGCAGAGGTTTCGCCATAACATCTTGTAAAATTTGATCTGGACATTGTTAGAAGTATAATTAGGGCACTTGGATACAGTGGATGATCAGCAAGAGAAAAGTTCTATGCCAACAATGAAAACACACCTGGTTTGGAAATC
>KK120529.1:16522-81233 GCA_000611955.2 Stegodyphus mimosarum | reverse complement strand
GAAAGATTTATCAAACTGAAATAATGTATTTGCAGACGAGTCAAGCATCAATATATTTGGGTTAGGTAAATAAATTGCTGCGAGATGAAAGCTAAATGAAGAATTGAATTTGAAAGCCCTATAGCATACTGTTAAGCATGACTGTAGAAGCATACTGATTTGGGTATATTTTGCTGCCTCTAGGATGGGAAATTTACCTTTTTATAGAAAATAATATGGATCAAGATATATAGATGTATATATATACATGAATGTATATATTCTTAATGAAAACATCTGCAAGAAAATGAAAAGCAAAATGCATTTTTTATTAGGATAATAAACATGTAGTTCTAAATGATCACTTGTGGTTATTATATAACTGCCTTGAAGTTATCATCATAACTCTTCCATATTCTTCATATCTGAATCCTTTTAAACACGTGGGAGCGAATTGGATAAAGGAATAAATAAAATATGACATTTCTTTGAAAGTTCTAAATGAAGCGTTCTTACTCAAAAGAATTAGTTAAATACATTCCCAAGGTGCATGGAAAATGTCATTTTGGCTAAAGGATACTTAATGAAGTTTTGGATGTCTCATTATTTTAATGTTGTTATTAAATTTAAATTGCTTGTTAAAGTGTCCGAATACTTATGTGAGTTAGTTTTCAGAACTTTTGGAATAAACTTTTTTTAAACCAAAACATTTTGAATAACTTTAAAAAAGAAGTAGATTTAAAAAAAATATATATATTAGTATACATGAGTTATACACTCTTAGACAAAAAAAAAAAAAAGGATGCCCCAAGAAAGAGTTATCCGAATTTGACGAAAATCAGTAGAAGCAAAAGCGATGTACGTGTTTAAAAAAAAAGTTACAGTTTGAGAAAAATTAGACGATTTATCGAAGTGATAAAGCTTCAAAAATTGAGAAAGTCAGTAATGTGTTTGTCCACCTCTGGCCCTTATGCAAGCAGTTATTTGGCTTGGCATTGATTGATAGAGGTTGCAGATGCCCTCCTGAGGGATACCGTGCCAAATTCTGTCCAACTGGCACGTTAGATCGTCACCATCCCGAGCTAGTTGCAGGGCCCTGCCCATAATGCTCCAAACCTGCTCAATAGGAGAATAGGAGAGAGATTTAGCAACCTTGCTGGCCAAGGTAATGTTCGGCAAGCAGTAGAAACATGTGCAGTGAGGGGACGGGCATTATCTTGCTGAAATGGAAGCCCAGGATGGCATGACATGAAGGGCAACACAATGGGCCTTAGAACTTCGCCGACGTACCACTGTGGTGTAAGGTTGCGATGGATGACAACCAAAGGAGTCTGACTATGAAATGAAATGGCACCCCAGACCATCACTCCTGGTTGTCGGTCTGTCTGCTGGAAGACAGTCAGGTTGGTGTCACCACTGTCCGGAGCTTCTCCTCCAGACTCTCCTTCGCTGGTCATTGGGGCTCGGTTCAAAGCGGGATTCATCACTGAAGACTATTCTACTCCAGTCAGTGACATTCCAGTGTGAATGAGCCCGACACCACTGCAAACGGGCTTGACGTTGTACAGAGGTCAATGGTAGTCGGCGCAAGGGGCACCGTGACCTCAGCCCCCTTTCTGTAAGCTGTTTATGAATGGTCCCTGCGGTCATTAAAGCACTAGTTACACATACAATCGATGATAATGATGCATCTGGAGCTGTGAGTGCCACTCTGGCGATTGTTCGGTCTTAATGTTCTGTCGTTTCTCTAGGCATATTGCTTCCTTCTTGACGTTGTGTGCGCCATGGTTCACCCACTCCTGCAAACATCATCTAATAGTGGCTTCGATCCTGCTCAGATGTTGAGCTATTTGCCGATAAGACAACCAGCTTCTGGCCCAACTACACGGCCTCTCTCAAATTCTAACATCTGCGCATATCGTTCGCGCACCTGTATCCGAGGCATAGTTACTGTCTATCAGAGTACACGGAATGAAATTCGTGAAGAATTTATGGCCTGGAATCGTAATTTGTCCTTTTAAATATCCTGCCAGTTGTGCATTTCAGATGCGCTGTAATGACAACCGTTCAATCATTGGCAGCCAAAATGTAAAATTTTGCATTTTCCATCGAAACTTGTATGCATATCAATTTGTGTCCAATTTGTTTTATATCTTCTCGGTGCATCTTTTTTTTTGTCTAAGAGTGTATTTCATAGTTGATATTTACCAAAAAATCTGAAAATCACTAGTGTTTGAAAACAATCAAGCTATGGTATTATGTAATTTGTTGGCAGCAGTTCATAATATACAGTTCCTTTATAATCCCATCATACACAAGGCATCACTTTTTTGGGGTGGGATGCAGTACCCATTCAGCAGTATTGCTTAACGTGGTTCTTTTGTTTGACCTCATGTTAGTTTTCTCGTAATATTAAAGTATTGTGGGTATTCATGTATCACCAACAGCTTTCATACTCGGTCTTCTTCAAATGATCATTTGTTGTTCTTTTTAGAATATTAAGTATGTCTGATAGTTCCTGAACTGTATAACGTGAATTTTCAGGGAAAGCTTCTTTTAACTTTGCAGTAGTTATTGACAAGCTCAGCTCACTTTCCAGTTATGCACTACAATGAACACAAACACAGCTCGCATTATAAATTTCTGCCTAAATGGTAACGAATGAACTTTCAGGGATTAGATTTTTGTCCTAATGTACGCAAAGTGGGCCAATGGGTTCTTCAAAATAATTTAGTGTCAAAAATGACATGTATAAAAGTTGAATTTTCCTTGGTATAGGTAGCGGAAAAAATACTACATAATTTCCTGCATATAACAGGATATGACATTTTTTATTGCTGTTATTTTGAGTGTAAGGTGTAGCTATAAATGCATCAAAGAGAAAGCTAAAGCACTCTTTTTAAATGAGGAATCTCATTCTAAAGCCTAAAATCGTGAATCGGATGATGATTCGCATTTAGTGTACAGATATTTGTTTTGAAAGTTTGATAGATGATTTGAGCAGAGGAGATTTTAACGGTGCTTTTAGCATCATATACCATTCCATGTTCTGAATTCTGCCACATACAAAAATATTTTTATGTATATAAATACATAAATATTAATTACATTTTTTATTAAATTATGCCTTGTTGATTTGTAAATTATGTAACTGGGCTTGTTACGTTTTAAAAATTCAATGTTAAAGCATAAGGTTACAGATTAATAACATCTGAAGGTAATAATGGCAAATAACAGTATTATTTTCTTAAAAATCAGTATGAAATAGTTAACTTTCTAAAAAGATGCATGCATATTTTCCCTTTCAAAAAGGTCTCTTTTTTCCCCCTCCCTCGCTTGGAGATTATATCACTTAACCAAGCTTCTAAGGAGAAAATAAGTGCCATCTGTTTCCCCGCAACTGACGGATATTGCATATGCTTGATTGAGTTGCTTGATTCCGTGGAACTGCTGCCCAAGGGTTTTATAGATCCTTATTTAAAAAGAAGGTCATCAAGAGCAGGCATCATCTTTGAAGCCGAAATTTCTGCACCTAAACATCTCAAACTGCCCTACACAGTGTCTCCAGAAGTAGCACCATATTTTCGATTATCTGCCAAACACTACTAAAAAGTCGCTAATCATTGGTGATTAAATTTTTTTTTTTTATTGCTGACCTAAAATGTGAAAGACAACAGCCATTTTTAAAAATGTTACTGCACTTATTCCATGAACCAGCAACCAGTTAACAAAATTTAAAATGTAACAAACTTCTGTTGTAAAACACTTAACCTTTTTCCCCTGCTCCTCTTCCCCATGTATACAGCAATCTGTTTTAGCTTATCAGAGAATTGTAGAAACTTGGCCTCATGGATTGTCATTTCTTCATGTAGTGTTTTAGCTTGAAGAAAATCAGAGACTTGCACAAATTCTAACATTGGCTCAAAAATTTGGCGATTTACAAAGTAAAGCTTCAAAAATGTGAATTCATTATAACCAGAATAATCATTCTGCATTGTAATGTAAAATGTCATATTTCAGAAGGAATTAGTGCTTTCATTTTTAATTAGCTGGCAAACTCCATAGTCTCTTTAGAATTCCTTACGAGGAGAAAATGTACAAAATCACCAAACAGTAACCAGAAAAATTACTGTTGGATTTCTGAAACAAAAATTTGCAGTTGTGTACTATGCGTGTACATACCAGGTTGCCATATAAATACCTGTTCGTAATGTTACGTATTTCATAACTTGGCGATGTAGTACGTTGCCGGCTGATCTCTTTTCTGGATTGGGCAGATAATCGGAGAATATGAAGCACAAAATATATAGCATATGTAACACAAATTTGATAGGCAGTCTGACTAGTATTTTCCCCTCCTTTAATATATATATATATATAAATGATGAAAATGAACTTTTGAGTTCTCCAGTCTTAGCATTTCACTGAAACAAAAATTATGCCTCAGTGGATGCTAGAATTACACAACCTGAGCAAAAATCATATTTAAAATATCTTACTTTGATCAAGGTCACTGCTTATCAGCAGCAAAAAAATAATTAGAAGAAAATGCTCTTTAATTTGAAATATAGAAATTTCTGAATGATCCACCATTGATAAATAAATTCTGCAACTATCATGATAGTGATCTAATTGCTTCGAAACATGTTACCATCGATTCTTGTAGCTTAACTGTAGTCTTTTGCTTTCATAAGTAATAGGTAGTTGCTTTTTTCAGTAATTGATGTGTTCCAAGCTCTAAAATTCTTCCAATTTTCATAATTCGTGATTTGATGAATATAATGATGAAACTGGCAGGAGGCTTCTGTGAAATATCATTTGGTTGAGGCTGAAAAGAAGTTATTTTATTAAAAAATGTGCTTAGTGTGGATCAGAATGAGCATGTGTCATGTAGTGCCCTGTAGCAGTTTTTAATATTTAATAGTTCTGTGTTGAGCAGGCTAAGTAATTTGTCCTAAATGAAAGGCAGTCTTGGCCAAATTTTGTCTGAAAATACAAGAGTATAATTATTGACAAGTTACCATCCTAGATGTTGTTATAACAAAGCTGTAACATTTAAACTAAAATGTGCAAATTAGAAAAGTATTCCAGAAAAATTCTTTTCTCTGACCAATGCTTTTAGAATTCAAACATTGTGCAATTAGCCTAGTTTATTTATTCTTAAAATTGATACAAAAATATGTTTGTTAAAAAGAGCGGTGAAAAATGAATCACTTATTAAAAATAACACTGGCAGTAAATATTAAAAATTGAAGATGTGTGATTACTTAAGAAGAAAAACTAAATAATTCATGTTTTAAAGCATGGAAATTATATCAGAGGGAAAATATAGCTCAGGGTATGAAATCACCCAGCCTAATTATAGCTTTCACCAGGTCATTATTTTATTTCTGAAAGGTTATTTCTGTTGGTTTTGTATTATATATTTTTCACTCTTTATATTTGAATAAATACGACCTACATGTTTTGTTTATAAAATAATATGCTGTTAATAATATTTCAGTTTCTTTTGAAGTTACATTTAAGCACTTTACAGTTTCGAATATATATATATATAATTTATTATTAGAAAAGTTTTTTCTATATCATTTCGAAAGAAACTAAATGTAATTAAAGTTATTAACTATTAGAAATATATATATATAATATATAAATGTATCTATTTAAGTAGTGTTTGGATTATCTCCTCGGAAAAGAAATTACAAAAATTAATAAAAACTGAATAAAAGTAAAATTAATAAATGTCCATTCTTAAGGAAAGGTTCATTAAGATAATAAAAAGAATAATATATTAAAAGTAATATTGGGGCAAAATTAGAATATGAACCACTTTTATAAAAATTTTATTGACTTTTCGAGTAAAAATTTGGGAGGTATTTCCTTTTTATGTTTCTTCAGTTTCCATAAAAAGCAAATTATTATTTTTCATTTCTTTTCAATTAGCCTAAACTGAAGCGATAATTTCTAGGTGGCGATTGAGATACTGCTATTGGTGCTGTTCAGGGTCATTTTTGACATGGCCTTCTCGCCATGAATTTTTTTTTTTTTTTTGTTGGGATATGTATTCTTTGCTGTTGACTGCATTCACATCCTCTTATTGTCATATGTATAGGTAATGACTTCCTAAGCAGGTATGTGAGCAGCTTGGCATCTGTGCCTTACAGAAACATTAAACCTTTAAATATGGAGTTTTCCGTGTCTGCTTCGCATGTAATGCAGCTTGGCAGTGCTCACGAGACTCACATTACGACAAGTATGAGAAAAATTGGATCATGTGTGTGAAATAAACAAGGGGGCTATAGTTAAGACTGTGGGTTTTTGCACACTACAAGGCACTCTATTACTGCTAAATAAGAGTTACATATGTAGCTTGTATGTTCTATATATGCATCAAAGCTACTTGGTTGATACTGTCAGTAGTCAAATGCTAATCTGAATAAAATAACAATAATCTGAAAGGTCAAACCATGCATGTCTAAGTAGGTGCTGTATTCGAAGGCAAAACCATGAATGGATCAATAAATCAGTACGATGATGAAGACATGGACTTCTAAGAGCTCCTTCTCTCAAAGAATATCATTGTATATTTTTAACCTGAAAATTAGATAAATATTGTTAAAGCAAAGACAGTAAAAATGAAAATTCTGCCTGCAGTTTTCTGGAACCTACATTGCAAAATTGTACAGCTGCCTCTTTACGTCCTCTTCAAATGAGAAAATTTTTTATAATTAAGTCATGGGCAAAACTATTAGTGTAATTATTTACTTAATTGAGTTACCCATATTTTATTTATTTAGTAATTTTTTATTATGGTCATTAAATAGTAAAAAAGTCATCTTTTAATTGAAATATTTAGTGTATATAAAATTAAAACCTCTGTTTTATATGCTCGCAAGTAGTCTTAATCGATCATTGTTATGTGGTTCATTTTTGCCTCACGTGTGATTGCCTGTCTGCTCGGAACTTGAGCGAGAAAGAATTTCGCAGTTTCTTCGAATAACCTGCCAAATATTTCAGTATGGAGAAAGAAATTTCCTGGCTTCCTCCTCCCCTTCAAAAGAACAGATTTTCATTTATGTCCCCAGTTCCCCTCCCCCCAAGACCACATGTTTACTTATTTTGTTTTCAGATTAAATTTAGAGAACATATCTCTCTCATAAAGTGTTCCAGAATACTTCTATTTTTTTAAAGGCTGAGTTGCTTCTCCTACCTTTTATATTGACTGCATTTCCTTTGCCTGACAGTAAATGAATCTCTGTGCATAAACAAATAGTATTCTGAAATCATTGAAATAGTTATCAAAATGTATGCTTTTTCCTTTTTTTCTTTTTATTTATTTTTATTATTATTGTTATTAATATTTTTACAACTTCTTTTACATTGTATGCCCAAATTCTTTGATAGGCAGTTTTATTTAATGACCGTTTTCGCACATTCGAATGCAAAGCAAAATGTCTTTCTAGGAAAAAACATCTTCTTTACTTATCAGTTAATTAAATCCTAAAACAATTGTTTTTTAAGAGGGAAAATTTCTGATGATGAGAGAATAATTGTTCATGAAATGTAAAAATTTATAATTAAAAAAGAGAATACAATAGGTTTATTTTGGAGCTCTTCTCCTTATGAGCAAACTATAAATGATCTTAATTAGGACTGCTAGTTATTTGTTGATGGTTTGCATTCCTGATTTATCTATAAACTTGGCAGTTTTTGCTTAAGAGGGACCATAATAAGCAAGGAAGCACAAGTTTTATTTAATTTAGCAAGGTAACTAAATAAACTAAATAAATATGGGTATAAATAAAATACACATTTTCAGCAATGAAATGTAATGCTTTATTTTTTTATCTATCAATTTTCCAATTAATTTTTCTCCACTTTATCCTGCTTTAAGGGGCAATTTTCCCAGAAGGGCTATTAATTTCGTTTTGGCATTTTGCATAGTCCACTATAAAATGATGTTTCACTTTTTTCAAATTGTTGCCACCTAATGTTAGAGCCCTGCATTATGTTTAAAGAAATTAATTTATATAAAATCTGCATGAATGTATGTATGTTTCTCATATTGTGAAAAAACAATGGTACCTAGAGATATCAAATTTTGAATAACGTAATCCTCCTCTCAAATATGGGCATCTGGAAGCCGAAATTTGGAATTTGTTTTATTATCTGTTTCATATTTTGTAATCTTTTGATTAACAAACTCAACAATTTCAAAGCGAGCAGTGTCATTTGGGGGAAAGAACATTTTTATCTCCAGCTTGCGAGACTATGTATCATGCTCTTTTTAAATATTTTGTGATATTGCTGTTGAATTGAATTTTATGGTTTAAGTGTGAAGAACATATTTATTTAATAAATAAAGGTAGCACATAAAGTGTTAAGAAAAAGTATAATATAAAATCTGAAAGCTTTCAGATTTTTTTTTCATCTCCCCCCTTGCTTGTTTACAAATGATGCTTATTAGCATCATTTGTGAACAGTAAGTAGTTCTGGTTATTTTAAAAAATGGGGCCCTTTCTGTGATAAAACAGTAATGTAGTTGTAACAGTATTAAATTTTTGCCATCAGAAGTAAACAAAAGTTCTGTTGTAGATTTTGTATAATTTTCAGTGTTTATACTTCATATTTTTCTTTTTTGCATTTCATACAATTTTCACTCTCTGTACTTAACATTTATGCTTCATATAAACATTCTATTTATATTTAAAAAGTCTTTAAAAACGTTTCATCTTATTTATTAACCCTTTTTTAATACTGTGGCAAAATAAGTTCTGAAATTTTCAGTGAAAATTAGCAAATTGGTAAATGTGCAATTAGTTCATAACATTAATAACATAACATTATATAACATTATATAACATTTCTTTGAAATGTCATTAAATAGTCTCCCTATCATTTGTAAGATGCAATAACATTAGCAAAAAAATGTTTTTTGGGGGGGGAATGGTGACCCTCTCGATTCGGATTTTATTGTGTCAGGTATCCAAGTAAGGTCTGTTTCTTTTAACTGCAATTCAAGCATTTTGGTCTTGTTCTTAGCTGATTAATAACTTATGTATTGTGGGTGTCGTAAAAATGGCATTAAATGATGTAGTAAGACTGCTTGATTGAAAAATGTTTTTGAATTTGATATTGAGGTTTGAGAAGCAGCTCAGATGACAAGAATCTGCTAACTTAAGTCATAAAGCCCCTCTTTAAGTTTTTTAATGTATGTGGGTTATTTGCATAGGCTTTTCCTTTTAAGCTCCCCAAAGAAAAATATGCATATGACAAATTGTATTCCTTCTTAAGTGATATAATTGCTGAGGTTTTCAGCAAGAACTGAATGTTTGCAGTTGATGTATGATAAGTGGTGCATTGTCTTACTTAGAACTATCATTTATCATCCTCAAGAAGCACAGTAAACTGTGTAATGATGTCTTTGTACGTTGGTTCATTATCTTGGTACTTTTCGCTATAGTTTAAAGTACTGTTCAACAATGAAAACAATAAAATACTACAATTCAAGAGTACAAAATCTGGATGTCCTCTAACCAAGGATGATCTGTTATATGGACCTTCTGTGAATTTTCCTTTAAAAAATTTTTTTCCTCTTCTACAATAGTGAAAATGGAATATTTGATACATCAGAAAGAGGTTGTCTGTGGATTGATTTTTCTCCCACTTAAGGTTTCTTTTGCTCAGGAATATTCTCCTGGATAGTATTGAAACATCCTGCATTTTAATTTGCTTTTAAATACCTGCTGTCTAGTAACTGAGGGGGGCTTCATTTTTTTTATCTAATCTAGCCATGTGCATAATTAGTGAAGCTCAAATACACATACTTGTTTGCAGTAGGATCTGTACATTCTAGTTTTCACTTGTTGCCATGAAGAAAGCAAGAATAAAAATCTGATGATTCTAAATTCAGTGTAAATTCTACTCTTAACTTTCTGATTTGACTCACCTTTTTATTTTTTATATTATTACTATTTTGGTTAAATTTTAACAAAAAGTAACATCTATCATTTAGCTAGTGGATACTGGAATTTTGTGAGCAATTAAATGCAGATATGTAACCTTTAAAATTCAGTACAACAGTAAAGGCTTGAAGTATTTTGATATAAAATTTTCTGTGTAGAGGATTGCAGGGTTATAAGAGGAGGTGCCTGCAAATATTTTTTTAAATGCTTGGCATAATTTATAGCCAGTTGTTGTGTTTCATGATGCTGATGATAATGGCAGCAGAATCTTTCCGATATGTGAAGGAATATTAAATGAAGACTAAATAATTAAGTCATCCATTGCAATGACATTGCTCAAATCATCAATGGAAAAGATGGAGAAATCTTTAGTTAGTTTTAAATCCGGAAAATATTGCCATTTTGGCTTCAAGTGATTCTTTAACATCATAAACTGGTTGTTCAGACCTAGCCATCTGTGTGCAAAACAGAATAACTTTTTCCTGAAGAAACAGAATAGCTGCGTGTTCATCTGTTGGCAAATTTCCTTTCATAAAAACCCATCTGTAAAAAGGAAGAAACTATCCTTAAGGGGAAAAACATAGTGGTTACATCAGAAAAGTAGCCAAATCAAACTGTTGATGTGCTGAGGAAATATGGCAAAACAGAAAAAATGCCAAGAATATGGCTTTAATAGAAAAGAAGTGCAAAATTTTCTGTAGTGAAATATGTGAAGTAATGCTAACTTATGATGGTAAAATTGACAATGCACTCAGTCAGTTAAAAGATGGCAAAATTGATACTGTGGTTTCGAAACTTGAAATGGCCACTGATAATAAGAAAGGGATAGGAAAAAGATTCTGGAAAGTCAATACATTTTATTTGACTTGCTGATTTTTAATAGGAATTTTTGAAATGGCTATTACAGGATTTAAACGATGGAATTTTGTGTCTGAACAAGAATACTTTCTATAATATTAAAGGGAAAGTGTG
The DNA here is from genome assembly GCA_000611955.2 of Stegodyphus mimosarum. NCBI lineage: Eukaryota > Metazoa > Arthropoda > Arachnida > Araneae > Eresidae > Stegodyphus > Stegodyphus mimosarum. Next base: position 70,317 of record KK120529.1, on the reverse strand, counting down.
AATGCAAGAAGGCGAAATTGTTTGGACAACCAATTGATTGAAATGTAAAACAAAATAAATGTTAATAACAGCTGAAATAAAACAAAATTACATAAAAAAATGCTTCATTCTTTAAAAGTGTTTGTCTAACTCAATCACACAGAAAACAGTGTAAATAATCTCTGAGTCGAGAGATTAAGTTGCTTAGATAGATATGTATTGATCTAGCCTGAGATTTAACCTATTCTCAGTGGAAACAATGTTGTGACTCAAAAACAAAATCAAAATTGCATAATTCACAAATATCAGATAGTAGAAATAGATGTCAAATAGTATAAACTCAGAAAGCTAAGCTGAAGATTAGATTACTGACAAAAAATATTAAAAAATGTTGCATGAAAACACTTATATAAAAGTGAGTACATTATAACTTAAGGTGTGTTTGTAGAAAATGTTTCTTTTGAGGAAAGTTTTAATAAAGTACATCATAGGGTCAGTAGTTGAGACATCCTTAGAACCTGAAATTTGGTCCAGCTAGTCAAAAATTTTGTTATTTTTCTGCCAATATAAGAGACTTGTAATTTACTACATGAAGCACGATATTCACATCTCACTTGTTTTTTACCTAACTTTTACTAATATTTTTTTTGATATTCCGCCTCACCCAGACTTGTGCAAATTTCTTTGTACATTTACTTCTGTATCTCATATTGTTCCATCAGGCTTAAGTTGAATACTTCAGAGCCACAAATATTTAATAAAGCAAAAGATTCATTAAAGTCCTGCATGCTTAGGATTACAAGACAACCATGTTGTTTACAGTTGGCATGACCTCTGTTGTGTAGCATCAGTAACTTTTCTCTTTGCATTTCTTCCCAGAGGGGAGAAAATGCATTTGTTACTGCAGCTCATCATGCTGCTTTGCTGTCTGAATGGGGCAGTTTTGAAGAATTAGTTTTCAGTAATGGATTCTTCATTCATGGGGCCTTGCTCTTTCTTATGTATAAAAGGGGTTTTAAATTTGTTTTTCAAAATTAAGGCTCAAATTTTGAATATTGTGAAGTTGTGTAATTAGATTATAATCTGGTTTGTGTCTCTTGTAATACAAATAGTGCATAAATTTTTAATACTATGTAAACATATTCTGGAAGTTTCATTGGTATTTTCATCATTAGCAAGTATGTCTTCTGTGGTCTTTCTGTATAAGGCCAAAAATATTTTCCATGTATAATGGCTGGTTGGACTTGTCAAGAGCTGCATTTGATTTCAGAAATATTCAAAGTTGCAACTAGATATTTGTATCATGCAAAAAATGGCAAAACATTTTGCAAATAAGAGTTCAAGTAAACTGACAAGGATTTCATTTCTTAATTGAGAGGGTTATTTATTGACATAAACAAATAATTTTTCTTAGTCTGTGTTCAAAAAAATTTTTTATGGTATATAAATTTAAATTTTTGTTACAGTCTATTGAGTTATCCTCAGTTAAAAAAGCATCTTTTTCTGATTTCCATTCCCCTTCTCCCCAAAGTCAAATGACTTCAATAGTAGTAAATGAAATGGGATAGAAGTCATAATGAACTTTGTGGTCTTGGAAAAGGCATTTTATTTGAATGAAGAATAATCCAGTAATTTGAAGGGAAAAATGAATGGATTTTCTTCATCTTAGTCCAAGCGTACTTCTTTGTAAGAATAATCAAGTTTGGCAGAACAACATGCATTGTGAAGAATGAATATATGAAAATTAGGTTAGTAAGAACACCAAATGTTGGTAATTCTGCATGGATTTAAATCCTTGTTAAACATGCTCATTATATGAATATTTTTCCCTTGTATTTATACTGCATGTAGGAAAACATATATGCAGAGTGAATAACCAGTTTCTCCGAGTTCTCTATGAAGGCAACCCTTTCTTGATGCAGGTACCCTGATATGTTTATGTTCAACAGATTGGTTTAAATATGAACTAATTTTCCTTAGAAATTGTATAAAGTCTTCTCCTTCAAGCAGGTAACAGATATGCTTTGTGACTACGAGTTACTTTCTATGTGATTTTTTAATTTATTGAATGGTTTTGTTTGCTGTTATACATTGTTAGCTTGGAAAATTGAAAATACATAAATTGACCCGACTTTGATTTAAATTGTAAATCAAAAATAAGATTTAAACTATTTGCTGATTTTTAAGTCTGTTCTGTGTATTTACTGAATGTAAATGTTTAATTTTCAGTTATATAACATTTCAAGGATGCACGTGTATCAAATATTGAGACAAATTGACTTATGTAATAAGACGTTGTGCTCTCAGAACTATGATATGTAATGAAAGTTAATTCATTTGCAAAATCTTTAGAATATTTTTTAGTGGAAAATATATTTATCCTTTGTCTGGGATTCTGCTGTTTTATGTTGAATTGAAATGTGTTTTCCATCGGTATAAATTTTAAATTCTCAAAGGTTGATAATTACTGGTGTTATGTAAATCTTAAATTATGACTTGTAAGAAATGCTGCATAAAGAAGCTTGCTTTTTTTTAATTTACTTAATATATGCGTTAAAAGGCCATAGGCAAGTCTTTCTGCTATTTGACATCACTGCACTTCTGGTTAGCTTTGAAACTCATAATAATTTTCTACTTTTTACTTGATAAATTTATAATTGGAATAGCATGGTAGTGGAAAGAACAAGAGATTTATTTTATGCAACTTTAAAGGGTACGAATATAAGTTGCTTTATAGATTTTGAAAGTGTACACGGACATGAAATTACTAGTAATTTCTGCTCGTTTACTTGAAGGCAAGACTGGGGAGAGAGTGATAATATGATAAAAAGAACTGATAGGTTTCAGATTTTAACGGTTACCCAAAAGGGCTTGTTAAGGTTTTTCATGCTCTCATCGAGTTCACAGTCTACCAATCTGCTGTTACACTCACTCTTATTAGCCTTCCTTTTTTTTCTTTTTAGCTTTATTATTAAGCATCATTTTCTTTGCACTACACTATGTGTAAGTTCAACAGTAAAATTACAAAAAAAAAAAAAAATTTAAGAGCAGCATAGCAATAAATGCTTTGAATTTCCGATGCAGCATACATTTTTCTGTTTCTCTGTTCATAACCTTAAAGTTCAGTTTTATTACTAACGTGGCTTCACAAAACTTTTTTGTCTTTTTAGTATTAACATTTTGTGTGTTTATTTATTAAATATCACATATGATGCTTACGTCACATAATTCAAGAGCAAAATCACAAAATATTTAAAACGGCATATCTTTACCATTTCTGTATTAATTATTTAAAAACGGCATATCTGCACTAAAGATAAAAATGTTTTTATCTGTACAGATTACCACTGCTTCCTTTGAAATTGTTGTTGCTTATCCTCGAAAAATTTGACATATGTCAGATGAGCTCCAGAAGGTTGTTGACCACCAAAAAATTTATAATAATAATGGGATCGAATGTTAAGTTCCCCTTAGAAACTCTGATCCAACTCAGAATGTGATCCAGTGAAGTTGAAATTGTTGAGATTTTTAATCAAGAATTCGTTAATGTTTTACAAAATATGAAATTGATAATAAAGGAAATTGAAAGGTCTTGATAATAAAGTAAATTCAAAGTTCAGACTTCCATGTGCCCATATTTGTGTGAAGGACTACTTTAAAATGTGATGGCTATAAAAGTACCTTTTTTTCACAATGCAAGAAGCATAAATACATTCATGCAGGTTCATTATTTTTCTTTAAATATAGTATAGGCTGATAATATTTGGTGCCAACAATTTTGAAGTGACAAAACACGTTTAAGTGTTTCGACACAAAATGGAGGTTTAAGACTAATATCCCATTCTGGACCCAGTCCCTTTTGGGCAAAAAAATAGTTTTTTATAAAAAACTGGGATTAGATTTTTTCTCCTACATTAACTTATTAAATTATTACCACACATTTAAGATTTCTAAAGTAATTAAATTTCTTATTAAAATATTAAGAAGGATAATGCACATTTTTGCTCAAAAATTAATATGGTTATTAATAATTTAGAATTGTTTTAATTAATTTAGAATTATGCTACTAATTAATAAAAGTGTATGTTATATACACTTTTATTAATTAGTAGCATAAACAAAAAGATGATTGTATTTTTTGTTTACACTGCTGGCCACCCAAACTGTAACACCAAGAAAGAAGAGATATCACAACAAAATTTATGTAGTAGATAACATGTTGACCAAGTATCAAATGATTAAATTTATTGACTTCTGTGAGGTGTGGTTCCTTTCAGAATCATTAGCCAGAGTAGCCGCCATTGTTGGAGATCACCGCTGCCACACGCCTCGGCATTGATTCAAAGAGACTTTGGATGTGTTCTTGGGGTACAGCAGACCAAGCAGCTTCCAAACATTGCCAAAGTTGACCTGGTGTGGCAGCTTTGTGATCTAATCTTGGTCAATCGTTCAGCAACCATGGACCACATGTTTTCTGTCGGCGAAAGATCCGGAGAACGAGCCGGCCGGGGAAGCTATTCAATCTGGCAGTTGACGAAGAACCCTTGCACAAGGCGTGCCACCTGTGGTCGCGCATTATCCTGTTGAAATATGGCTGTGGGCAAGCCCTGAATGTAAGGAAGAACAACTGTCTCCAACACCTCGGAGATGCAGCGCTGGCTGTTAAAAGTACCGGCAATGCATACTAGAGGAGTGCGAGAGGGATATCCAATACCGCCCCATACCATAATACCCGGTGCAGGACCAGTGTGGCGGTGCATAACGCAGCTGCTCAGAATCCTCTCTCCATGGTGTCTTCAGACTCGAATCCGACCATCGTGGTGTTGCAGACAGAAACGTGACTCATTGGTAAAGACCATTTCATTCTGCCATCCACATCCTTCTTTCATGGCACCATTGGTGGCAGAGACATTTGTGGTTCTGCGTCAAGGGTAGACGAAGCAATGGACGTCTTGCCGACAGACCACTCTGCTGTAAACGGCGTCGAATGGTACGTGCAGACACTGGATGATGCATTACAGACTGAATGTGCTGTGCTATGGTTCGTGATGTGACTGAGTGATCCTTCACTGCCATGTGTACAGTGTTCCTGTCATCACGTGAAGTGGTTCATTGAGGTGGATGTGATTGAACGCGTCGGTCCGTCGTATCCTCCTGCATCCAACGGTCACATATCCGCATTACAGTTGTTTGGTTTCGTCCGACATGACTACCGATTTCCCTGAAGGATAATTCACGCTCTCGGTAAACCGCTATCTTTCCTCTGTCAAATTCGGATACTTGATCAAACGATGATCGCTGGTTACTACGAGGCATAATTGATCGGTTTTTTTTTTTTTTTTTTTTTTTTTTTTGAAAAAAGACAAGAAAAACATTATTGCCAAACTTGAAATCGTCGAAAACTCCAAGCCTTAAGTAGTGCTTTAAAGAGGCGCCACAAGCACGCATGATGTGCGTCTGCACTGAAATTTTAATCATTTGCATTTCTCATGTCCGCTAATGCATGTTGTAAATTTCATGTTATTTGCATGCTTCCTTCAGGGTGTTGCATTTACGGTGGCCAGCCGTGTAGATTTTAAGTAAACATTTAGAATGATTATAGCAATAGGTTATAATGTATACACTTATATCTGCAATTTACGTAATTTTTTATTACTTTTGTACATTACTGCAATTTGCATGCAAGTGCTTTGAAAATGGGGGCTTTTGTTTCAGGTGATCCCTGTTGATAAAGCTTTTTATGTGCTTAGCATAATAATATACATTCTTTTTGTCCTTATGCATTCTTTTGTAATAGCTATTGATTTCCACTCTTCAAATTTTGTCACCAACTAAATTGTCATTTTTAAAGAGTTCCACAGGAAGATAAAGCATGAATTATAAATTTCAATCAAATACTTCACAAAACAGTATCTGCCTCTACACTACTGCTAAAAAAAATAAGCAACAAAGCCAAAACATGGAATAAAACAAAAACTATTTAATGAGTATGCATAAAATTGGTCTAAGAGGTTGATGTTGCATACAGTAAAGCAAAGACGTACAAAAACATATGTATTGCAACCATCGCATCACATAAAGATCAAATGAGTCAGAAGAATGTGCAATGGAAAATGCTTGACAACAGTGAGGCAAGCAGCGAATATTATCATTGATTGCTTGTTGTGAGAGTAGTGCTCATCACTGTAGTAATGCATATTGGAGCTTGTGAAGGGTGCCTGTAACCTGCTGTCATTCCAACAAGTCCCATGCATGCAGTATGGGATTCAGGTCTGGTGATCTAGCAGGTCATGGCAAATGGGGAATGGTTTCACTCTCCAGATAACTACACACCATTCAAGATCCATGTAGGTGGGCATTATCATCCATAAATATTGCAGCAATAAAAGACATGCAAGAGGGTGTAAAATTTTGTTGTGATATCAGATGGCTGTGTGCAGAATCATGTATTTGTCTGTGCAGCCAATTTGTTATTATCCCAGCCCATGGAAGTAAGCCTCCTCCTTTGTAGTGGTAACTTATGACAATGTTTGGTGAAAGTTAGCATGATCCTGCCTCTCCCCATATATCATTGCCCTTTGGAAATCATTCTGGACTTTAAATTGAGAGTCATCCATAAATGATATGTGGCCTCACTGCTCTGGTGTCAAACTGCAATGTTTTGGCTGCAAATCAACCACATTCTGACATGCAATGGGGGACAAAAGAACACAAACTGTAGGTCATCGGTGTACAGTCCACCTTCATGCAGTCAACGTGACAGTTTGACGGGATATAGGCCGTCTTGCAGCAGCAGGAAGCGATTATCTGCCATTGTGTTAATTCTGTGGCATCTAGGCCACATCTTCTGCAGGAGTTTTGATAGGTTTGTTACAATTCAACAACTTTTTGATGTTACTATCAGACAAGTGAAATTAGTCACAACAACAGTGCACATTCAGCTCTTTGGCAACAACAGATTGTCTTGCACCAGCTTGCAACATTCCAATAGCCCTCCAACACACATCATGGTGCAGATGGTGTCTTCGATTCATGCTTTTTGCTTAGGCTATGTCGGAACTATAGCTGCTTGTGATATGATGCATAGGATTGTCATGTCCCTTTTTAAGGTGTTGTTATGTGGCTGCAGGATTGTATTTTATGTTAATTTTAGTTGCTTATTGGCAATGTAGCCTCTTCCCGTAAGTAAATTGTATGTTTTAATTCCGCTTGTTACATTTGTACCTTTTCTTTTAACATTTGTTGCTTATTTTTTTAGCACAAGTGTATTTCTTTTACTAGTACCTGTTCCTTTACTTTTTACTTACTTTTTAAGGCTTCAGCTTTATATTTTGGTGATTAAATATACTTTAAAAAGGGCAATGATGACAGTGCTTGTTCATATTGTGGTTTAAATTATTTTATGCATGCTTCAGTAAGATTTCTCAAGATCTTTCCAAATTTTAATAGCTATAGCAATGCTGCAATTAGCCATCTAGATTTTATCCCAAAACAGCTGAAACTGGCAACAAATGAAGAAATCTTCTTCATATCATTGTACTGCCATATTAAGAATTTGACTAAATATTCATACCTGTCGTGTCATAACTCTTTTCCATAAATTGTAAGAAAATCGGCCAGGTGTTTTTACATCTTTGAGGGAGTCCCGTGCCAAGTCTTAATGCATATTAAAGTGAGTTCTTTTGTATTCATAAAATTTGATTTGGCCAGCAGTTAACTTTGAAATTTGATATATATTTAATTGCTTGACCCTGCAAGGTATAATGCAAAAGTTGTTTTCCAATTTTTTACTCATTTTTGCCACATTTGCTGCATTATGATTGCAAAACTGTGAAATTTACATTTAAATTTCTTTTCAACTTTTATCAATGACACCAGCAGCAAGGATAAGTACATTTTTACTTGCATAGTGTTAAATTTAAATGTGTATTAAAAGTTTACACTAAATAAACAGTTCCTTCTGTTGTAGAAAACATTCAGACTAGTGGTTAATTTTGAATATTAGGTCAAGCATCTAGCATCATAACATACACTTTAATTAAAGCATTTCTGTGTGTATTTCTCATCTGCTATACTTGTCAGTTTTAGTTGGAGGCTTGTATGCAGGATCCTTATTAATTTTATGATAAGTATTTTTATGTAACACAAAATTATGTATTTTAGCATATTTACTTATACCATGTACTGTGTATTTTGAATTAGTGCATTAATCATCAGATTTACATTCAGTTTAGACAGACAGGAAAATAATGTACTTCTTACATTAATTTTTTTAATTCAAAAATTGAAATTTTTTAAAAGCATTACAGATTGATTATATTAACATTTAATTTTAGTAAATTTCATCTCGTTTAAAAAGTGGGGTGTCCGATTTTAATCAGTGACTTTCTTAATTCCAGTGACCTTGCTCCAAGGGAATGGGAACTGCAAAAATTAAAACATTTTGCAAGACTTGAAAGATGAAACTGGCTAAATATTTTTTAATGCATAAACCTAATAAATGAGTTTCTTTTAAAATAAATATGAATAACTAGTTAATAGAATGAAATTTTTAAAATGTATTGTTTTAATATAGAGGAAAAAATATAGAATCTTTGCGGCCCCATGTAATAAATATAATCACTGTTTTCTGGGTACTTACTTTGTTAACTGGACATTACTCAGCAAATGTGTGCCAAAATATGGTAGCTTGAGTATGTTGTATCATGACTACTGTCCAGTGATGGTGTTATAAATAAGCAGAAATAATAAACATCATGCCAGGAATTTTTTTCTCCTAAATTTTCAGCTGTTTAGGCAGATTAATTGGCCGTTGACAGACATGAACACCTGAAAGTTGACCACATGTATATTGATTGTGATGCAGGGTGCCAGGTGCAAAATGGTGAATGATAATAGGAAAAAAAAAATCAGTGTGCCTTTGCCGCCAGTGTCTAGATTTCTACATCAAAGAATTACATAAAAAGATACAAATCTTCCTCCCCCCGAATTTAATAAAAATGGCTATTCTTTTCATGAAGCTTTACTTATCATTAGGGTTGCTATCATCTAGTAGATTCATGGAAGCATTTATGTTTGGCACCAATTGTTTTATCAGTCTAAGGATGCTTAAAGAAACCTTTCTGAGAAACGAGTGTCTTGCAACATTGGTTTAAACGAAATGGTTCCTGGCTGAAACATTCATGCTGGATGCTACCTGAAACATTTTGTGATGTTGCCACAAAAATTTCGATTACATATTAGGTGCATGCTTATTTTTTAGTATTTGGAAAAAAAAACTGGTAATTTTATTTACATAATAGTATATTAGGAAAAAGCTTTTTCAGTAACATTCATGTAATGTGATTGGTGTAAGAATTGGAGACTCTGTAAGCCAGCATCTCAGCCGCTCCCAAACAATAAATGAAAAACTAAATAAAAATAAGATAGCACATGTAACACAAAACTACAAACACAAAATAACAGCATAGAACAACCTTAGATATTTAAAAACTATATAAATACAGAATTCAGTTTTAACAAAGAATTCCAACAAGCCCCCTGTTTTCATTAATAAACTCATTAGAGCAATAGTATATGATTAAAAAACTTCACAATTAATGGTATTTACATTAAAATCAGTAATGTTAAAAATCTGTCTAATAAAGGCTGTTAAACCACAATCAACCACAAAATGCCTAGCATCACCGTCAACCTGACAACTATTAACATAGTTTATTTTCGTCCAGATTAAATCAGTTGAAATAGAGCGGAATTACGATGTCCAGTTAAAATTTGATTAATGTCAGTATTTTTCATACATTTCATCTTATTGGTGATTTTAATTAATTCCATAAATCTTTTATTTTTAGGGGAAGCGAACCACCATATTTTCCATGTTTTAACATAAAATTCTTTCGTTTTGCTTCGAATTCAATTTGCTTCGAATCTGGTACTTCAATATCAGTTGTATTGATATTTGAGACCGCCTGCTTGACCAGGATTTTGGCTCTCCTTACCAATAAACCTATATGGGCTTTAACCCAATGTAGCTTAATATTTAAATATGAACTCAGAGTTTTTAAATGATTTTTAATTTCAACAATTAATGCATTGAAATTGTCTGGATAGGTGAGTGCATGGAGAAGTGATAGGCAGTCAATGTAAATATTTACAAGTGTAGGTGTAAAGTATGTATTTTTAATCCATGATAAGGCTTGTTTGAACACTTCACTTTCTGCTTGGAAGGTTGAATTCTATGTGTTCAACTTAAACATTCTACGGTTTACCGGAGCTCATAGTAGGGGGGAGGGAAGAATGCTGCTCCTAATGCCCCCTTCGAACCGAGAACCATCTATATATCAAATACATCAAGAGTTTGATTACTTTTATCAAAATCAAAACCCAAGTATATTGGAAGCACATATTAAATGAATATTAAATTTTTCAAAAACATTCTTTCCATTTGTCCACTTTTAAATAAAAATTTCACATAATAAAATTCATATAAAATTGAAAGAGGCGACAGCCCGGCCAACACAAAGACGGCCTCAGTAGGCACCGTTCCAAAACATCTAGTTAATGCTAAACCCCAAGCTGTCTCAATACTGTCTTAACTTCATATATAATCTAACCAATTCCCCAGCCCTAGCTCCAATTCCATAAATGATGATTGGTAGTGTAACATTTAAGTAAATCTTTCTCAGAATGGAGGATTTCAGAGTTTAAATCTCAGCTGAAAAAGTTGTATAATTTAATAAAATCAAATCAATTCATCTTTGTATCAATTTAAAATGTTCTACAGAATTTATTATCAATCATAATGCCGAAACATTTCATATTATCTACAAATTGGATTCTTTTGTGATATTTCAAATGTGGTGGTGTACTTCCTCTGGGAAAAAACAGTGCACGTCTTTTCAATATTAAATAGTAATGTTTCTTTATTTTACTCACTCACTCATTATTAGAGCAGTTTCATCAAATAATTTTTTCAAAGTAATCTTGTTTCGTAAGAATCATAATAGCATTAGCATATGGAATTAATTCCACATTTTCAAAAAACTTCTGTTTCAGTAATTTATCCATAGTAATGTTCCAGAGCAGGGGAGTGCTGGAGGAATCCTGAGGAGCATCCCTTATAAATATTTATTTCTAAATCTCTACTCTTATGCTTAAAGCAATTAAAAACAATTTTTCTGTTACTGAAATAACTTTTAAATAGATAAGAACAAATTTCTAGGTATTTTTAAATCAATTAAACTATGTAGCAAGGAAGGCCAATCAACAGAGTCAAATGCAGCAAAAATGTCTAAAGAAATCAAAGTTTCGTGTTGTTCACCTCTAGAACTTCTGACATATCCAGCAGCCTGGAAAAGTGCATCATCCATACCTCTTCCAAAAGTAAATTCATACTGCAACTTACTTAGTGGACATTTATTAACCATAAAATGTAAAACTCTATTTATTAATTACCAATTTGTCTAGCACTTTACCCAAAATATTCAAAAGTGTAATGAGTCTTTGCTTTCCATTAGGCTTAGAGATAAAAATCGTATGTGACTTTATCATATGTGAATGGTGAATCATTCTCACTACATTTCAAAACATCATTTTCAAAAATAATTAAATCTGTTTGTTCAACCAAATCAAATGCCTCATTAACATACAAAGTATTAATATCTTCTCCATCACCTATGTCATCAGGTCTTTTCACCTTCAGCTGTAAATTTTGCCTTCCAATTGCTGTTTTAGAAAACCATCATAATAAACATTTCTTAAAAACTTCTCTTTACATATTCTTTTGGTTTTTCTAATCAAACATTTATAAATAGCCTATTCTCTTTTATACTTTCTTTATCTTAAGTAAAATTCTAGTATTATCATCTAATCTAATCACCTGTGAGCTTCTCTTGTATGCACAAATACGTCTTTTAAGCATTTCTAACTCGGGCATACACCATGACATCGGGCATTGCATTTTGATTCTACCTTTGTATCAGCAGATTGCAATCTGTTCTTCCCTGAAGCAACATTCCAAAATTGTTTACTACACCAATCAATTGTTCAGTATCATTTACAAGACTAATTCTCTCACCAAGCTTCGTATCAATTTTAAAATTTTTTACAGAGCCTGTTGACTCTTAGAATATTTCTCGGTACCAAAGACTCTTCCATATTGAAGACAAGAATCTGTCATTTCTAAGATTGCGTATCAATGATTGCTCATTGAGTATTAATTTCAAGTGAGCATTTGTCACTATTTAGGTTGCTGGATCCCGTGACCAAATCTGTTCAGCCTTGTCCACCAGTAGAAGTAAAAGTTGGAATAGAATTAAAATCATTAAACAAAAATAAATCATTTAATACAATAAAATTAAATACCAGTATTCCTCTTGCATCAACCAAGTTGGTCCCCAACTAAAATGTTTTGAATTAAAATCCTGCATGATTAAAAACCTTTTTTATCTAATTAAAACATCTTCCAAGTTATGAAGACTCACAGCAACATTCTCTGCAATCGAAAAATATACTGATATAAAGCTCAACTCCTCGTCTCCAATTAATATACTAATACCTGTTATTTCATCCATTTTGTAATCCACTATAAAATCAATTTTCTGTTTTAAAACAACAATTGCAGTTCTTCCAGTATCTCCAGCTGCAATTCCCCAACCATTTTCAGTAAATGCCAATTTTCCTTAACCCACCCAATAGGGCTCCTGCAGTAAGTTCAGATAAGGCTTAACATCAGTAACATTTTGGAGAACGGGGAGCTGGGCAGCAGCTAAGACACAGTGGTTTAGATTCATACTTAAAATAATCAAACAAATAAATTTATATAGTAAAACACAGCTGCTAAAATTTAATTATATAAAATAGTAGAACCAATGAGTACATATATGCTAAAATTCATAAAAAATGAAGTCATTATATTCATTCTTTAAAATTGAAGTCCATGTGACTTATAATAAATTTGATTTCTATCTTTAAAGAGAGACAGTTCTTATCAAATGCACTGTGATCATGTTTAAACTCTATACCAAATTTCTTAGTAGAAACCACACAGTTACTGCATTTCCTATCTTTATTCTTACAGTCAGTCGCAAGGTGGTTTTCAGCACAATGGACCTTTGTGCTGAAAAATACCAGCAAACTAGAAACAAAATCTCGTAGTTACTGTCTGTACACTGTCTTGGTCTCAAAAATAACTTTGCAGGAAAAGTATGCCAGACATTGCTCTTCCAGTATTTTTCTTGACTAACAATCAACAGAAAAAATACAATGAAGTGTCCTCCACAGTCCTTGTAGGAATATCAAACAAATGTTTAGTACATTCGGCATTATGTGCACAATTATGTTTCGACACATCTACAAGCTGTTCATTCTTAAGTCTTCACAACGTAAACAATAATTTTCGGCTTAATAAATCTATGCCTTCTTGGTTTTGTATACTTTCTTAAATTTTCTTTTTCTTTAATTGCACTCTCAAGCGTAACTACTTCATCTTTACTACCTAGTTTCAATGAACATTCTCCATTTTCCTTTCTAATAGGCTTTTTAATCTCAACCTTGATATCGTCTAGCTTGATCATGTTACTAGTTCATCAAATGCATCAACATGATCAGAGGCAGGTTTTATCACTATCTCATCATGACATTTTATTTTTTCACTAAAGCAATCCATTTGTTCCAATAGGGAGATTTTAAGATCAGAAATTTAATTTTTGATACCCTTAATATCATTTCTGTTACCACATATAATATTGGTTTCTACCATAAAGACTGATAAAGGATTAGGTAAAATTCTTCAGCTTGCTAGGATTAGATGTGATGGGTGCATACTTGCTGAGTAAATCTATTTCAGCTTTTGTCTGATATTGCAATTCTCATGTTACATCTTAATGGTAATGTGAGCCAAGGTCTGTGCTTATTTTTAATGCAAAGTAGCGATGAGAGTGCATATATATGAATACGATTAAAATGTTTAAATATCGTTCTGTCAACTCCTCTTGTAGTGGTTAAGAAAGTGAACGCAAAATAAATTATTTGCAGATTCTACTATCCAATAATGTCGTCAGCAAATTTGGATTTTTTTATTAAATTGGTTTTACCAAACGTCTTAAAATTAATCTTTGAACTATTAATCCAAAATCATTTGAGGAAGTCAAACATTTCTGTAGTTTATTGTTACAGATTAGAATGTTGTGTAGAAAGTTTTCTTGAAAAATTATAAACTGGAATTTGGTATTAATGTTGTATTTTTTTTCCTCTTGCAGAAACATAATTTGCTCATATATTTGAAAAACCAGCAAGAAGGACATCTTTTATTTTTAAAATATAACTGCATGGCAATTTTTTCAGTTTAAAAGGGTTTCGTGATTTGAGTGTATTTTTTTAAATGGAATATGAAAAAATACTGCACAGTTGATATTTTGGAAGTTTTACAAAAGAGGTTAGAAATAAAGTTATATACCATATTTTAAGATTTATGTGTTGTCTGTGATAATGCAGTTAATATTTCTATTATTTAGTCTAGGGCAGTTCTTCATAAACGTTTTTAGGCCACTGTCCATTTTTAGTAAAAATTAAACACTCAATGCCTTCTATGAAGCCTTATCAATATTTATTACAGGAGTATGTAAGAAAATATAGTAATGAGGTTGAACTATTTGTATATTAATGAAAGTAACAGCAAATACATGGTTATAAACAGGTATTAAAGTTCAAATATCCCCTCCCCAGCCAAGAAAGAGTCGGTTATTTTCAAAGTTTTAAGATCCTACTATGAAGGAAATGCATGCATTGATGAACATGATATATGCTCAACTGAATATGGCATTCAAAGCAGTAATAGATGGCAAAAGTTATTTGCAGAAAATTTGTATTCATAGCATTCTAAACAGAGCTTCTGGTAAAATTTAAGGACTTTCCTTTTTAAGAAATGCATAAATGAAGCAGGTCGAATACTGAAGAGACATCAGTTGCTTTAGAATTCCAGTGGAACAATTAGTGCAACTGTGACATTATCTCCACCAACTTTCATTGTTTGATTATATGCAACTTTCAAGTTAACCAAGCAAACTAAAACAATACCCTCTTACCTAAGATCGGTTATTAAAGTTATAGTCTGATTAATGCTTTGGAAATCTGTATTTTTTGGGGAGGATGATTAATCAGGGTTAAAAACAGTGCTTAATACTGCAGTAAAAACCTCAGTTATCAATTCATTAAGCCAGTGTTGTTGTTTGTTAATGTAACTAATACGAAAAAATAAAACAGTATGCAGTTTTTAAGAAATTATTAAATTTAAATATAAATATAAATGATATGCATTTGCTTGCAAGATATAATTTATTGATATTTGTAAATCATGCATTTATTTTATTTAATTCAGTTACATGTCACCATGTATCATTTGGTGAATATTGTAGTGTTTAAACTTCAAATGAAAAACAAAAGTATGCTTAGCTAGTTTTACAGATCATTGTTTAGCCTTAACACGTGCTCCTTTTCTAAAAATTAAGTAAAGTAACTTTATTTTCATTCCAAACCAATAATATTAGATTGTATGTTTGGTTTTAGGGCTTACTAGGTAAACATTAATTTCATTATTTAATTTTGTCCACATATTTTGATGTTTATTAGAAATTATTAATTTTTATTATTTCTAACTATAAAAATTTTTGCTGAAATAAATTTAAAATGAAACTTTACTTGCATTTCAGTAAACATAATTGGGCTGTGGGGAAAGGAGTAACTAAATGATCTGATAAGGTTGTTGTTGGAATTAATCGGGATAATTAATTCTGCTGTAGTTTCTGTAGAGTTTTAAGTTAGCTAGAAATTATTTGGGAAAACTTAGTATGTTATTTTTCTCTCTATTTCAAATGGAAGCATGTTATTCTCTGAAGCATTAATATAATGCAAAAGTAAATTTTCTTTGTTTAAAATCAGTCTTTATTTAAGCTGTTTATCTTGTGCAGTACAGTAAAGCACTGAAGTACAGCAGTCTCTTGCCTTGAGTTTTTCATAGCCATTATATTCAAAGTATATGTACTGAAAAATCGTTTCGAATATTTCAGCATAATTATCTTTGTCAAAGGGTAGATTAAAGTACAAATATAGTAGTTTTTTCTGCATAGTTAAAATAACCAAGCTCTCTATGGTCTTATTTAAGTTAAATGATACTTAAATGAGAGGGGGATGTTGCAGTAAGTTCTAGGTATATAACAATATAATGTAACTTTGCTTAGCTTAGAAGCTTAAGAATTGACATTTAGAAGTGAACAGTAATGTTCTGTCTTTTGGTATTTTGTAATTCCCTATTGAAGTTCGCATAGTGATCAAGGTGTTTTTAGAAAAGATATCTTAATGTAGTGTTTTCATCTAATGATAGAAAATTGTAGATAATAGTGATTTTGCTTTCTAACTGGTAGTCAGACTTTTCTAACTTTGTAAGAAATTGTGGTTTCATCATTCATTTAGCAGTCTTCTCTGAGAATTGTTGTTCAGGGTATACAGCATGTAAGATAAAGTCTACAAGCTGCTGATAACCAAGTCAAACTTGCATCATTGGTTTCAGATTTATTAGCCTTTGCTGTGGATAGTTTTATTGTCAATAATATTTATATAGTTTTGAATATGCAGATATGCTTTCTTTTTGTCTAAATATTAGCTGTCGAAGAAGAATTTGATTGTTAGCTGTATTTTATGTACTTAATTTTTAAAATAAAAGGTCTGCTTTCATCCAGATGTTAACTATCGAAGAAGAATTTAATTGTTAGCTGTTTTATATGCTTAATTTTTAAAATAAAAGGTCTGCATGTTAGACTATGAAGAAAAAAGGAAGTTTGGAATTCACTGAAAATATTCTATGCCACTTTTTGATCGTCATCAACAAGCTCTGCTCGCATTTAAGTTGGGCACCACAGTGATTACAAATAACACAGCTTGTGTTACAAATTTAGGACTGATAGATATTGCGCGTATTTGGAAAGAAAGTTAAAAAATTGCTTAATCTCCAAACAATTAATTAAGGATCGCTGAAAAACTGTTATATGAAAATAATAGAAATATTATTACTGAATTAAATGATGTGTGGAATTATGCAGACACGTCACAGATAACTTTTACAGTAAACTTAATGTTAAAATGTTAACTAGGTCACTTTTTTGGAACGGAAAGGGATATATTTATTTCAGTAAATGGAGTATTTGATAATACAGTTATGTTTGGAGTAAAAAAATTAAAAGAGAAAGTAGTGGCTTGACATTGCAGGCTGTAGAAGATTCTTATTTTTTTAAATTATATTTGATGAAGTTAAAGAATAGATTTTCTTGGGAAGGCCAGTTTGTCCATGAATTGTTGTGGTTAAACACAGCTTTTAAAGAAAGAATGCATTTTTTCTCAAAGTGAATTTTAATGAGTTGAAAATATTTTGTTTTTTCTACCTTTTCCAGAGTTTTGGATGAGTTTTTTTCTGAACTATCATTGATAGCATTTTCTTAAGTGTATCTTAAAGTAACTTTCTAATTTTATGGCTCCATGACGATAAGCTGAAGATCTGAAGTTTCTTATGCTTTTTATTTTTAAAGTAACAAGTCTGCCAAGTGATTTATTATTATTACTTTTTTTCTTTACACAATACTTTCACTTCTTTTTCTAAACGCATTTGGAGATTGTAAGGAATTAGCGTTAAAAATTAGTTGCTAGTTTCCGAATTTTTTAATGTATGTTTTGCTTTATCTAATAAAAATATTATGTAAAGTCCTTTATATGCGAGTGTTAAAAACTCGTGTAAATTAGTTTATTGATATATATATATATTTAAAGGAAGGCGATGCATAAAATAACAGTAAATGTTGTAGCCTGTTTAAGATCGAGTGCCCATTCTCTATGAAAAATTATTTGGCAAGTGATTGCTGTACTGAAATGTATCATTGTTTCACACATATTGCATGTATTATCTGTATGAGGTCAAATTGTACATGTTGTCATTTATAAATTATTTAAATGGCACAAAACTGAACCGATTGCCCATATTGTTTTTATAGTCACAAGATTCTTTATGGGAAGTATTTGAAGAAGCGCGCGGCGCTGGAGAGACGATCGACATGGCTTCTTTCACGCATTCATGAAATTGAATATCTGATTCGAATATTAAATGGCGTATTAAAGAAAGAATGCTTAGTTGAAGGAGATGTATGTTTTGTGACTCAAGCTCGTTCAGTATCTATTGATGATTTGGATAATGCAACTGAACAGACTACTGCTGTGAAAACCAAAGTGAAAAGCTTAATAAAGCAAGTGAATGGCTATTTAGATCACAGTTCTTTAAATAGTGCAGTATGTGTTGCGCATGCTGAAGCTAGCAGTTCACATTCACTTCATTCTGAAAAAGACTCAACACATGCTCCCCATTCTGTGTTAGAGGATGATGAATCTTGCAGTCGGACTCGACCATTGAAAACGTCCAGCTTTCGCAAGCGCAAATTCCTCCCTACCACTGGTCTTCATTTGACAAATAATAAATTATCTCGGCTCTCAACTATAAGCTGTGACTGCAATTCTCAAAATGTGATGCATCCATGTATACTATGTACAGGACGTTATAACTGTAAACAAAGTGTAGATCCTGACTCAATGCCTCTTCCTGACAGAATTGCTCTTTTGGACCCAACCTTCCATCCAGTTTTGTCTTTCGAAAAAGGTAAGGGATAAAATTTAAATTGTTTTAAAACATAATTGTGCTATTCAAACATCTTCTTTCCCCTTAAAATTTTATTTAAAAATCTTTGATAAATACATTTATTTTGTGGGAGATAAATGCTTGTCAGATTAATCAAATAAATAAGTAAAAAAAAAATTGTAGATCCGTATGCAGTTATTCTGTTAAAAGAAAATTGAAGTAGAGTTAAAGTTTTGGAGAAATTTAGAAAGGTAATAATTTGCTTTTTCTAAAATTTATTATAAGCATTATTTTGACTAATAAATGTACCATTCATTAGTCAAAAATAATATATTTAAATATGTTGAAAGGCTTAGCAAATTTTTATCACAGGGGATTTGTTTATAGCACTTTTTGTTTATTTTTATTGTATATGTGCCACTTACATGTTTGATATTTTAACTTTGTTCTCAGGTGTTCAAATAAAATGTCAGTTAAATTATCTCTTTTGTATTTTGCTGTGTTAATGTTTTCTACTTCTCATATTTTTAATGTTATTAAGTCTGTCTCACTTGAAGAATTCTACAGTACAATTTTTGGGGCAACTTTTTACTTCCTCCTTAAATATCCTCATCTTCAGAAATAAAATTAGTATAGCCATCTTATCACTCAGAAGAGAGAAGATCCCAGGAACTTGGAATGCGAGTCCATTTTAGTGATTGACTGTAATCTAGTTTCGAGTGGGTTATCTGCATAGTTATTCCAAAAGTTAACTGTGGTAGTATACTTCTTGTGTAGTGTGGAAGGTATATAAAAGCTGTATGTATCGAGTGCATTCCCCCTTTTTTGTTTGTTTTGTTAAGTTACTAACAAAATCCTGGTGATTGATACGATTTGGAATATTTTATAAAACTATTCCAAAAAATTAATTGGTCCTCTTTTCTGGTTTGTTAACATTGATGAAATGCTAACTCAGAAAGGGAATCTTTTAAACTATTAAAATGAGTGCTTTCATTCTATTTAATAACTCTTGTAAATCGTTTACCTGGATTTATAATTAATAAAACTGTTAAATGGGAAATAATTAAATGATAGACCAAACCATAAAATGAAATGCAATCTGTTGCAATTTTTAAACTTATTAAATTAGCGGAACTGTAGATTATTTGGCATAATGGAACTTTTTGAATTGCATGCACTTTTATAAGTAGTCATGTTTTATTTTAAACAGTTACTTCAGTACAGTTCTTGGGAAATGTGTCATTAATTTAATAATAGACTGTTTTATAATGCTGATTTTAAACATTTACAAATAAAAAGATAATTACTTTTTTAACTTTTTAAAAGCATTGTTGGTGTTTTGATTATATAATTTTAAAATTGATTAAAAATACTGCATTAAAAGAAAATTAAATCCTTTTTTCTTTTCAAGAAAATTAACTGTATTTTTTTAAATTTCACTGAATATGAAGAACAGTCTTTTAAAGGAAATAAACATATTTCACGCTTTCATCTTATTTAACACTATTTTTTATTTAGTTTAAATTACATACCATTATCATTTAAAACACTTATCATCTGTGCTTTTGTTTTGTGCCTTTGTTTTTATTCTATTCATCTGCTTAGAAATAACTAAATAACTAGATATTTTTATTGTTGCCGTTTTTTTTACATTTGTCCTTTCTTTTTTGTTTGTTTGTCGTACTCTGTAGAGATATACTTCAGACTAGTATATTTCAATGATCTGGTAAATTTTTGTAAAACATGCTCATACTTTGTTGTATGTTACATATGACACATACATATTTCATATTCCACTTGTAATAAATTTCCCTTCTAATCTGTAGCAATGAAATACAAGTCAAGAATTGAAAAATTGGGGAGGTTTATTCCTTTCTAATCGAAGATAAAAAAAGTACTAATTCTGTGGAATTAATTTTAGTCGTAATTGGTGTATTTTTTCCCCACCGAATTCTGAAGCAAAAATATTTAACAAGTATATCAAAGAACTGTTCTTATTCTGATTTAATGATTTTTGTAGCAAATGAGAAGTAATTTGAACATATGAATTGGGGATTTTAAAAGTGATTATTTAGAACTGTTCTTATTCTGATTTGATGATTTTTGTAGTGATATTTAAATGAGCAGTAATTTGAACATATGAATTGGGGTTTTAAAAAGTGATTATTTCATGTAAAATTATTTAGTTGAAATTAAGTCCCCCCCCCCAGATCTTTCATTGGAAATTCTGAATGAGCAAAATGTGACTTATTGTGCGAGTCCTTTATTATTTGTTAATTGGGTTACTCTAAATGTTTGTATTTATTTTTGAATGTTGAGGAATGGATTAAGTGCACTGATAATGTAGTTAAATAATTTTTATGTGCTTTTGCATTGCCTAATACTCTTGGTAAATATAATTAGTTGAAATTTTTAGCATGTAATATCTGTCAGCATCTTTTTTCAGGTTACGTATTTGATTAGCCTGAAAGGGCTGTTGAACTTGATTTTTTTTGGTTGTATCGGATGTCAAATAAATAAGTGCCATGCTGTTAATCCTGAAGGGGGGAGAGGGGAATATCCCCCCAAAGAATTATTTGGAATTTACTTAAAAGTGCTTTTCTGAATATCATGTAATCAGAAGTATCGTGGCTGTTGAAGCAATCGATGAAAATTAAAATTTTTAGTTTACATTTTATGGGAGAACATAATAGTAAAAAAAAAAAAAAAAAAGATAGGCAAGAGGCGTGAGTGCAAGAAAGATTAATCAACTGTGGTGTTTTCAAAAGCATATGAAATTTAAAAGCTGTTTTGGGCGACTTTGAAATCTGGACAATTTCACATTGTTATTTGTATTTTGAAAGAATAATTTCTGTAGTATGGTATAAGGTTATCATTTACCTTTGTAGAAAGAGAAAGTTACCACCTACTCAGTTACGATGGTTAGGTAAAGGATCTCCCAGAATGATGATGTGGGATTCAGATTCCATGTGTGAGAATGGACATAATATCTGCTCATAGGGGTTCCAGAAATCACTTATTCCAGTTGTTCTCTTTTGTAGTTGGCTGCTGGGAAAAAAAACAGCAGTGACATTCCCAGACAACATTCCTTTAAGTATCTTTATCCATATTAGGATGACATTAGGTCTTTACCAGTGGAAAATGTAAATGTTTTTCTTTGACTTATAGATCAAGCAGAGTATTTGAGGCAGTGCCATTAACTCTCTGACTGCTGGTGTATGGAATTCATAAAATTGCAAAACAAACAACATACCTATATTCCTTTAAAATTAATCATCTGTGATTGTTCTTTTAATAAAAAGAAAATTTCTCTTAAAATATGAAACAAATACTTATCCTCATATACCGCTGAAGTAGGTGCTGCATCAATCTCTTTCCCCAAAATATTTGTGAACACTTTGTTCATGTATACACAGTCACAGTGTTAAGTTTGCATTGCATATATTATTGGATTGCATAATTTGGCATTCAGCAAAGATTTGTGTAATAAGTACTTCATATAGAACTTTTTCTGAAGAATATAATCAAAAAATTCAATATGTCAAATGCATTATAATATTTTTCTTATAGTCAGAAAATAAATTCCATGGATTTAGTTCAGTTGAAGTGAGTTTGAAATCTCTTCTTTTAAAGAAAAATAACAGTATTTTTGCTATTTTTCTTTAAAATGTATGAGTTTTTCATTAATCTAAGTTGATATATTGATTGTTTCATTTAATGGTGTAGAAGTATTTTTAAGCATGTAATTTGTTGCAGAGTTATTATATTTGTACCAATTTATTATTGTAAAGTTCATATTTTCTTTCAGATATTCCTTGGGAGTTGCATGTAGGAGCTGTCTTTAAAAAGACTGAGAGCCGATATCAGCCTGTGCAACCTTTATCGCCAATCTCAAAGTAAGTAATATTTGGCATTAAATAAACAACCTGTATTTATGCTGTAAAGCAATCTCTTGATTTTAATTTAACAAAACTCAGTTATAGATTGTTATTTATTTTAAGGGGGGAGCTGCATTAAAATGTGCTAGAAGAATCAAGGCAAAAATGAAAACGTTTTTGCTGTTTGAAAAAAAATGACCTTGTAGCTATTTCTTTTGAAATGCAGTTTTCCAAAATGCATTCCTTCCAAGTTTCAAATTAAAATTAATGTGCTACACTATTGCACCTGTTACAGTAAAATATCTTGCCTCCACCTTTAAAAACGACCATTGTTTCTGGGAATGTAAAAGAATATTACACATAACTCTTGTAAAGTGCTCATCTCTGCAAAAAAAATTAAAATCAGCTTGAACAATAGCTGGTTGGTATTGTATTTTGATTTGCCAGAATTTATGTAAAATAATACTTTTGCACTAAAAGTGACTAGTATTTCTTAGAATGTAAATAAACAAATATAATCATCAGAATATCACTTTTCTAGGGTAAACATCTTCACAAAAGATAAAAATCATCTAGAATAAAGGCTGTGTGTTTTTGAGTTAATTGTATTTTGATTTGTCAAAATTTATCTAAAATAGTATTGTTACTTTATTTATTTTTGTATTCCCCTTAAGCCTGGGGGGAGGAGGGAAGCTAGCTTTTAGTGATTTTACTTATGGGTGGGCTGTCAGCTCTGTAGTAAATGGTTACTATATCAGAAAATGAGAATGTTTTATTTTACTGTTCAAGGTGATTAAGGAATGGAGGTGTCTTGGGAGATGATATCTGTACATTTTAAGTTTTAGAAAGTGGAATCACATTCTACATTCAGTCTAATAAGATAAGCATAAGACAGAAACACAAAATGTAAGTACTTAAAAAACAAATTTTGTATTGTTAAGTAGTTGAGCAAGAATAGTACAGTATATTTATCATGAGGTATATTTAATCTCTACATATAATAAAACAAAGTGTGTGTGTCTTTCGTTCGTGCTGCGAGTAAGCTAAGACCCAGGGCCACGAAATTTGGTACATAGGTGTATCTACACAAGAGCCAGTGCACCTCGAAGCGATTTTTTCGAAATTTGAATTAGAATTTTTTTATTTTATGTTTTGTGACCAAATCGCGTCATTTTGAGACATAATGGGCTACAGGAAAGCGAGATTTCACTCTATACATTTCATTTTTACATCGTCGTGAAGCGTAGACACTTAGCTATTTTACAAACTTAAAATAAATTTCGTATTTCAATAAATCGATTAAATACGAATTTATTTAGGAAGGTGAGCTTAATACCTTTTCAGCGGAATTTTTTTAAAAAACATGCTGTTTATTTTCCTTTGATTTTTGGACACGTTGAACTTTAATCCTTTCGACTCCTTTTAAAAAAAGAATTTTGGAAAAATAATATTTTTTATTTTTTTAAATGAATCTTCCGAATGCACTTCTCACATCTCAGATATTTTAAAACGTAGTTTTGGCAACAATTTTCCTTTCTTATTATTGTTGATAGATATTTGATGAAATTGCATCATTTTGAATAGTTTCATTCTTTTAAAAATTTCGGTTTTGCAATTTATTGCTTATTTCATTGTATGCTTTTTATATGTAATGCATTTTTAACTGAATTTTTTTTCCCGTTGTTGTTTGTTTCTTTTTCGATAAAATTGTTCCGCTGAGTAAAATTCTGTGCAGTTTTCAAATTTAATGTTTGGTGTTCTCATTAGCCATTTTTCTGGTACACTTAAAAGCCAGACGAAGGCTGGCCGCACAGCGGCTAGTTTTCTGAATAAAGCGGTATCTTAGAAATAGTATGTGGAAACATTAATGGATTACTTTTGAGTAGACTAATTCGCATATTTGTCTTTTTTATATATTTATGTCAAGAGAATATTCAAAGTACCTGCAAAACAAATACAACAAAATAACTGTGCATGCGGTGAGAAAAATTAACTAGTAAATAAATGCATAATTTTACTTAGATTTATTGTATTTAAAGGAAGATTTTTAAATGTCATTGACTTACAAACTATGGAAATGCTGTTTAAGCCATTGTAATGCTTGGTAGTTTATGGTAAATATAT
This sequence comes from Stegodyphus mimosarum, assembly GCA_000611955.2. NCBI lineage: Eukaryota > Metazoa > Arthropoda > Arachnida > Araneae > Eresidae > Stegodyphus > Stegodyphus mimosarum. The sequence continues at coordinate 45,666 of KK120529.1, read as the reverse complement.
GTTTATGGATCTAGTTTCAAATCTCAAATATGGCATGAATGTTTGTAGCTTTGTGAAATAAGGTTGCTAAAAATCCATACATCCAACAGACTTCTTGAGAGTGTGGTGGAAAGGAAAAGAATACAAATGCTTAAATTCCATGCCTTGGTTTGCTCTCAGTAAAAACTGCAATGGAGTTAAGAGCTGTATTAAAAAAGGGAACATGCACTTAGTATTGAAATGTTGACCTTAGTAAATGGTAAACTGTCAAAGATTATATACATTTCAGTGGACTTGTCGAAACGGTGTTGTAAGCCGTAGGAAATAAAAATATTGTATCAAATGATTATTCTGTTAAGTGTTTCTGGAATTTCTGAAATAGTTTTGCGCATTTCAAGTTTATCTGCATAATTGAGCAAAGAGGTAATTTGTGGAATGGTAACTGAACATCAGTGGAAAGAAATTTTTGTATAATTTTTTGTGAATTACTGATGTGAATAAAAACTTCATCCAAAGCAAATTTCACTAAGTGAAGAGCAATGTTCGTTTTTGTTTCACAAAATTTCCATTTGTCCCCAATATCTCATGTATATATACAATCAAAATTCCAAAAATTAATAGAGTAGTTCTTTCCTTTTATATTTTTTCTTCATATTTATCATTTATTATTGAATATCACATTTCTGCAGTTTGCTTTATAGAATACACAAATATTTTTCAATTTATGCATATTAAGTCATCCAAAAATTATGCAGTTTTGTTAATGGTAAATCCACGTAAACCAATATAAAAACATAAACTTTCATTTAGTCATATGACTATCATTTTATTTTAAGACCTTTGTGCCATCTTCTAGAAGCTTGGAGGGGGGAATTTTTTTTATCTGTAAAAAAGTTCGTGTTTTGCTTTTTGACAGTCTCTAAAGGAGTAAACTACGAGTCATTCAGAGAACTTTGAAGTGGCCTGAAGGGAGGAAAATCGAAGAGGCCTATTGAATGTGGGAGGTGACATAAAATATCTGAGCTGTGTTCAGTCGGTTTTTGGTCTACATCAAAATGTGGAGTCAAGCATTGTAATGGCAACACTTCGACAGTTGGTCAGTTTTGGGTGCTTTGCTTCAGTGTCTGCTTTTAAAACTGCCATTTAGGAACAGTGGGTTTTCTGAATTTGTCTGATTTGGTGGCAACAATTAAATTCCTTTGTAATCGTGCTCTAATGTATACATTTTGGGGATGCACCTTTGTCTCATTGTGTAATCTTGCTCTAATGTATTACATTTTTGGGATGCAGCTTTGTCTCATTGTTACAAAAGAAAGTAAAACATGTCTCCAGAATTCACTTTGCTTATTATAATATGTTATGTTTTATGTATGACATGATTGTTTTATTTCAATGTTTTGTAAAGTTAGTGTAGCAGCAATTGTTTAGACATTAGCATATTCAAGTATTACTTACTAGTTACTCTAATTACTGCTCAGTTTTTAATGTCATGCCAGAGGGTTTGTTAAGGATTTTTATGCTCTTCCCTGAGCTTGCAGTTTACTAATCTGTTCTTGGATTCACACCTGCTAACTATTTTTCTTTTCTTCTTGCTTTATTATTAAATATCACGTTCTTCACACTCATGATGCATAAAATTCAGCAAGGCAATCACAAAAAATTTTAAAAGCAGCATATTAATGAATTCTTGAATGTCAAGTGTTACCATATTTTTTTTCATTCATCATTGGCCTCACCAGTTGTGGAATGGTTAAGACAACTGAATACTGGTGGTTTGGCTTGGGTTCAAATCCAGACAGACAGACTTGCTGCATTATTGTTTTTTTTTTTTTGTAGTTTTTGCCAGCTTTCTTTAGAAAGTCTTTATGAAGGTATCCCTTCTCTTATGCAGATAACCTCCATGACTTTGCCATATTCAGATAACTTAAGTTCATTATAATAGGGTTTTGTTTTCTTAACACAATGACCTACACAGCCTTTTTTTGCTTTTAAAATTCATTATTATTTATCACTTTCTTTGCACTTAACCCCATATAAAATTCAGTAGCAAAATCACGAAATTCTTAAAAGCAAGGAGCTTAAGCAGCAGTAAACATACTACTAAAGTAACATCACAGTTTTTGTATTCACATTTTGAGAATGGCATTAAAATATGATTTGCATATATTGTTCAAGTCATTTTCTCAAACCTTTTCCCTTATATGTTAAAGTTTGATGAATATCTTAACCTCATACCAGCACTTATTTATTAGTTAAAGGCTTGAACTTATTTACCAAGTAGCCTTATTTTTTCCCTTGATGAATCTAATATCTGAAAGCAATATTATATATTTATTTCTGAAGGGAGATTTGTAGCTATGTTTAATATAATAAATAAGTGGTGCTAAAAATATCTAAAAATTGATCAAAATATATTTTTTACATAATGTTTACATTATAATCAAAGTAAAACAGAAGTTTTCGGTATCTAACAAAGGCAGTTGTTTTAAGGTAGGAACAATTAATATAACTTAAGAGCTTTAAAATTCTTCCCACCATATTATTCTCGTGCGGTAAATTCTTTTAATACTTTGCGGGCTTGCCTTTTTGCCATCTTTTTAATGTTTTTATATTTTCCTTAATTTCCATCAAAATGTTATAATCGTATTCAAGAATAAGAAATGGTGGTGTTTTAGGTTGCTTTTGTGCTATGTAATGTTAAAAAATGGTAAATTGAAAGAACATTTTACCAAAGCATGAAAATCAAAAATCCCTTTACATTCTCTATGTCTCTTACATTTTCTATGTGAGATACAATCATGGCCACTGGTCATCAAAATTAAAGGATGATGATAGAAATAAAGTACAATGATTCTTAATGAAAAGTTATTAAACATAAATTACAATGTTTAGCAGTTGATTATTTGGAAAATGATGGGAAAATGAAGTCACTTGTTGTGGGGGGGGAATATGGTCACCTCGGACAGATGTACATACTTCTTGGTTTCGTGGACTTTACTTAAGTGTTGACAGGAACCTTTACCATTAATTCATTTCTTAATGTCTGTAGAACTTGGAACTTTTCATAATCATCAGACAAGAACCTTTCTCACTAAATCTGAATATGGTTAACATCTAAAACAGGAACACTTCTTAGGACAGGAATCTTTATAGCTCGTGGTCAGACAGGAACCATTGTAAACCAAACCAATCAAGGTCATCTCCAAAAATTATACACGTTTCTATCAGTTCCCCCCCCTCCATTTTATCACTGATATCCATAGTTCTCGACTTTCTGATCAAGGAAAAGCACAACATTTATCATTAACACTGAAATCAGAGTTTCTACATCCATGATCTTTCAGCTTCCTTTGTGGTTCACTAAACAGGAGATAAGATGAAGAAGGATGATGCTAGAGAGATTTTTGACTGCGAATTTGCATAATCATTAGTCTGTGCATTACCAGCATTTTGCTTTTACAAGATTGTTTTCTTTTCAAGTGCTTCATATTAAAATTCTTAATTGATATTCTGTTTTATTTTCAGCAAATTTGTATGTTGTAGAAGAAATACAACAAAACCTTTCTATGTGAGATACGATCATAGCCTTTTTTTATGTGAAGAGGCAGTAATTAAGGGTGCTTCCATTGCAGGCTTTTGTTGATACTCTCTCATAGTAATTTAACAGTTAAGTGGATGTTATGCCTACTGATCCAGAACCTTAGAAATCGATTATTAGCAGAGAATTCAGTATTTCATATGTTGTCAATTGTGTACTGAGCTGTGTTGGTAATCATGTATACTGCACCACTTTTGAGGCCATATCATACGCATAATGCAGTTGTGTGTGGCTACATGATGCTAGGATATCGTTCCAGTCGAGATAATCTTTGCAGTTGATGGTCCTTGACACATTTACACCATTTTATTTTGGGCAGTAGCAGGGCTCGTAATGTTTTAAATGTGAAAATACGCATGGCATTGTGAAATGTTTTCATCAGTTAAAAGCCAAAGCTCATCACGCTGTTTCCTGTATTTAAATCAGCATTGTGACAGGTGTTATCAAACCTACAGTAATGCACGATCTACACTGTCTGGTCACTTAACCCTTTCGGTCCTAATGGGCATGTACGTCCCAGAGATTAAATTTCATCCCCTATTGGGTAAATAAAACTCACTTTTAAATGGGTGTTTATGTTTGCAGTGTTTTTAAGGAATTGGTGAACAAATATATGACTAAAGAAACCTGGCCTATTTGCCAAATGTGTCAGGTTCTGCTTTACGGCCACATCATACTTAAGAATAAAGTATTCGGTACAATTTATTTAACTTTATTATTTATTCACATGCAGCGTAAGGTTATTATCACAGTACTCTATACGATTGGCACTAATAGTCCCAATTGACAATATGATTGATTGGGATGTATTTTCCTAGGAGATTTCCAGGAAATGGGGAAAATTTTACACTTTAAACTCATATTACATTTCTTTTAGTATGTCAACACTAAGTTAAACTACTTCTTATAGTTAAATTTTAATCATGCAAAAAGTCGGGTCGAAGGGTTAACAATATTTAAGAGTGTGATCATGTGGGTTATTGTATCATTTACAGTCACTGTCTGAAATAATTTAATTTACGGAATAACAGCCTCACTTTCATAAAAATAACTTTCACCAGTTCTGTAAGAGTTTTAAATTTAAATGCAGCATTACATATAGAAAAACAAAATCGAACTTCTAGTAGTAATGATTAAACAGAATAATAAAGAGATAATAATGTAGATCAAAGATGATGTGACACTGTGGTGTGATACTTGCTGCTGTTTATTTGGAGGAAAATAGAGATTCAGCAGAATTAGGCTTATATTTGTTATACATTACATTAACATACACTATTAAATATTCTATGCACATTTTTTTGCTAGAAAATAATGCAATTTATACACATATATGGTATTGCTTATGAGCATATGCTTATAAAAATTAGCACGAGATATACTTGTAAAAGGTTGAGAGAGATTTTCTAAGGCAAAAGATCAGAAAGTTTAAGAATTGTATATATATGTACATATATATATTGAGGAAGTTAACAAATTTTCTATTTGTTGTTGAGAGAAAAACTAGTAGAAAAGTCTGCATAGAGAGAGAGAGTTACAAAATAAACATCTGAATATGATATCTTCCAACAAGAAAATCACTATTTTATAACTATGTATAGCATTGATGGGAGGGGGGAAAATTAGTATTATTTTATATTTATTGATCATTTCATCCTTTTATTTTTGTTGCTTAGGAATACAAATAAATGCACTCTTTAGTTTTTGATTTTTAAAAATTTAATTTAATTTTTTAAGAATTCAACATGGCATTGTTTTACTGTGTTATAAAAGAATTATTTCCCCTTTCAGTACTTGTGAAACTTCACCCTTTTCCCCCTTCTTTACTTTTGCCTTCTTTCCAAAATTTGCTTTTGTGTAAACAAATAGGATATAAAATGAAAGTGTACTTATAAAGAGTGATAAAGAACATGAAATGGAAACATGCTTGTAAATGACAAAAGCTTAAAAAAATAAGTTATTAAAAATAATCGTGGTATTTTCATACTGAGGCAATCTAAATTTCGTTTGGCGAGTGGTGGTGTAAAAACACCTAAATGAAGGAGGAAAAAACTTAAATATTTTAGCTAATGAATGATGATTTTCTCTTAACACACACACACAAAAAAAAATCATTAGAATTTCTATTTGGAAATTGCTAATTAGCATTTCCTTTATTTATTCTAGTTCTGTAAAATATTTTCCTCTTATTTGGTGTTATTATCTAAAAATCATTCTTACAACCTGTTAAAAAATTAATGATAAAAATATACAGATGAAGTTATGAATCTGGTGTAAATATTTAGCATTATACTGATATGTATAAAGTTACTGCTACTTAAAATGATTAATGTGAATATCTTCCGCCGATTCATTTAACTGTTGTATATTGTAATATAGGGAAACCATCTTCAAGATGACCGCTTCTGAAAGTAAACATTATTTTTGAAAACAGACACTGGTACCAAAAATAATCCCTCTAAGATTACCACCTCTACAGAAGATTAAGATAATTTGAAACTGTACACAATTGTCTTAGAATGGGTTCACTGTATTATTCATTTTCACTTGTTTCACATTTGTTAAAATCTAGTTTTGAGGTTTTTCAAGCTGTTCTTTTTTTTTTTTTTTTTTTTTTTTTTTTTTTTTATATAGTCAAAGGAGACTAAGGCTGGGCATTAAGGCGAAACATTTTTCAGATGCGAGATCTCATACCAGAAAACTGAATCGATATGCAAGATCTTTGCTTTCAGCAAGTAAGTTTATTGTTGCATAAGGCTAACATTTTACATTTAGGCCTTATCCTTGAGTGGTTTGTAATATTTTAAATTTTTTTCAGCCATATAATTTTTATTTAGAAATTAGATATTACTCTTGGTCAATATACTACCACCTCATTTAAACTTAACTAAGAGTACAAGAGCTTTTACAGGTGATCCACTGCTTTGACATTTGGAGATGGAATGAATAGGTTCAGCAAATATTTTATTTTTTTTTTCCTTTGTAGCTGTATTCAGAACTGATGTCCAAATGTATGGGAGATTGAAGAGAAGGTCTGTATTGCAATACAGCGTGATTTCAAGTGCTTCTGTAATTTCAAGAATTTTATATTAACATAAAAAGAATGTTAATATGTTTTGCATTACATGAAAGCAGCTCCAGAATTAGCGAAGTGCTTCAAATTACGACCAAGTTGTGTTGCAATTAGAGACCTTCCCTTCAATTTTCCGTACATTGGGTTGTCAATTCTGAACACAGCAGCCCCTTTTCCCGTGGAAAGCAATAAATTGACTTTGAACATGATAAAGCAGATGAGGCATCTATGAGAGCTGCTGTGCTTTTATTTATGTTTAAACATGATTCCAGCATATCAGCCTAGAGTATTTTATCTCATTTTTAACTTGATTTGAACTATATAATGGCAATTTTTTTTTTAAATTATTATTATCATCGTAGGTTTTTCTGAGTCCTAGTTTGTAGCACAAAAGTATAAATGAGTGCAATGTAGAGAAATATAGTTTTATATCATTATAAATTTTTTCATGAATTTTTATTGGTTGTCATGTTACTTAATTGCTGTGGGTCTCTTTATGAATTTGATATTAAAGAACAGTTTATGTTGACACATAAAGTAAAATGTTTCTTTTAAGTGTAGAACAATTTTGCATTTATGTGGAATTTTTCTACAGTTGTGAAGAATGTGAAATGTTACCTACTTCTAAATTTTTTCTGTATGTCTCAAATTTTTATATTTAAATAAGAGCAAATTAATTTTTTCTGTAAGTAAAAGGCACCCTGCTTTTAAGTTCAATACTTGATAGTTGAAAGAGCTGCATTAGTCATCTTAGCAATACACCTTAGCAAATTAAATCATTTCTGTTTTACCTGAGTGAAATATTGTATAATAATAATGCCAGGAATTGATTATTCTAAGAGGATAATGTAGCTAGGCATCAGAACAGGCAGTTTGTTTTGAGATCAAGCAGTTGAGTTTTAGAGCAACAGTTAAAAATGTTTAAATAATTACATTAATTGAATATAATACCATAATATTGTGAATTATGATCGTCTTATCGGTCATAATACTGAAAAATTAGTGCTGAAATGTGGATATGATGAGTTTATAAACAGTTTACAGTACTGTTCATTAAAATTTCATCAGGAAAGGTACATTTGATTGACTTCAAATTTGCATTACACATGCAGATCACCGTACTAGTACCGTGTTCTGCAAGCCATTTTGGGCAAAAAAACCTCAAGTGACGAAATTTTATTTGCTATTCGTACATAAGAAGGGCAGTAGAGAGCTAAAATAAGTAATTGTGTTTGTTGGATGTTCTTTTGCGCAGAATGCTATTGTGTTACCGATTTTGATTATTGAGATATTGAAACTGCCAATTATCTTGCCACAAAAATTATGCTGATGCTGGATGAAGTACGTACTTGGAATGGTAAATGTAAAAAAAGAGGAATGTATGAACATCCCCATTATGTCATCAAGAGAAATAACAAATATCTTGTGCATGTGACATGTACAATTAGATCAGAAACTGTAGCTCAAGAAATAGGTTTGTTTTATTACTGATCAGTATATATTATGATTCAAGGTCATAGAATTTTTGCAAAGCACTTGTTTGCTACAGCTAGCTTCATAATACATCATAAAAATTGTAGCAGTACTTAAGATGTCATTAATGGAGAGATGAATGGTATGGCATTATCTTTTTAGTGAACACGTTTTATATCTGCTATATTTTAGTGGCAGATTATGTTAATGCTGTGTTCTGTATTGCTATCTTAAGACCTGTGTTACAATGAGAAATATCATTGGATTCCATTTGTGATATGCATATTTCCAGTTTATTGTATGTCTACCATTATATTGCTGGGTGTTGGAACCTTAAATATTTCGGGAGTGTATGGTGTTAAGTTATGAGCAGGACAGTATGGAAATATGCTGACACGCCGTGTCCAATAGTTCCTAAATGGCCGTTATATTGCACTTCTTTTTCCGGCAAAGTCATTGAATCTATCAAAGGGATGCATTTTGTCCATAATCACACAATACAGATTACCGATAAATAGAGCAGATAAACTTTGGAAATGTGTTAGTTGAAATAAACTGTGATTGCAGTTATTGTTATATATTTTACTTTTTATATATTACATCGATACTTTTGTGCATATGGCTATTGTGGATTGTATAGTCATACCACAAATCCTAACTCAAGGAGAATAATCTTTCATAGGCCCCTAGCAGCCCGAGTTGTAAAATTTCTGAACATTGGCAGTTTGACTGCATGGGAATTTTTGTGATTGCCCATGGGATTCTGTGATGTGAGTCTGGGCAATTTTATCCAAAAAAAGTCTTTCACAAAGACACCTCTCCGGTCAGTCAGATAGCCGTCGCATGTTTTTGCTGTAATCCAGATAATCTAATCTTTTTCTTTATTTTCTTCAGCCACTGAGCTATTCATATTGCAGCATTTAATTCTGGTAAGTTATGCCAAATATTTTAAATGAACATTATTTAAAAGTATTAGAAGGAACTGTTAGAACTAAATTTTTTCTTTCTTAATGTAAATGTTTTTTGGAAGGGGTGAAACATTTTGGAAATACTTCTTTGTTTGTCTAAATAATTTATATTTAGAAGTATGTTTTATGAAGATAGAAAATATGACTTAATTTTTTCATTAGTTTTTCACAGGGTAATTGTATTTTAAGTGATAGCTAATTTTAAAGTATTTAATAACGGCAGTTGAAAGTGTGTGTTTTCAGTAGAGTATAGATTGCAGTATGATCCAAAAGCTTATCCTTCAGTTCTTTTTATTTAGGAGACGTAGTCAACAATGAAACTTAGAACTTAGTGTCATGTGTTTTTTGTTTTTGCTTTTTAATATGCTTTAAATTAATGATCAACCCATTTGCATGATTGAAAAATCTAAGCATATGTTATATATGTAATGGTTGAAAATTCAAATAGGGTGTATGGCATAAGTGATATTATTTATTTTCTTATATTTCCTTAATCTTTATTAGGAGGAAGATTGTGTGTAAATTTTCCTGATTACTGTTATTGTGATTTAATATATTTTCAAATATGTATTGAGAAAATATTGAATAGTTTAAATATAAATTGTGGAAGTACTAAAAAGTTCAGATTTAAGTATCTCCAAGTTTTTTTTTTAAATACTAGTGTTAAGTAGAACCTAATTTTGCTGAGCCATTGTTTGAGCTTCAGTATGGTCATCTCAAGAAAACTTGCTTTGCAGCTTGTTTTAAAAAAAACAAAAAAAAAAAAAAAAAATTTTTTTAAAAAAAAAAAAAAAAAAAAAAAAAAAAAAAATGTTATTATTGACTAAATGAAGTTTCATTTTCTCCTTCTTTTCAGAATACAGAAATAAACATGTACGAAGTTCAAAGCATTTAAGAAAACATGGGCTTATTTTTGGAAAATGGAGAAGGCTTCAGAATAAAAGTGAGTGCACAAAAATTAAATTATTAAAATAAATTAATTTTGGATAACTAATTGAACATCTGTTTGTGTGTATTGGGAAATAATTAAATTTTAACCAAAATTAAGTTGTACTTTATACAGCAGTATTAATGTTGTGGAAATTGAAATATTAGATTTATATAAAATATGTTTAAAGTAATAATGATCAAGTTTATCCAAAGAAGTTCTTTTTAAATTTCAAAGCTGTATAGTGGAAAATATGACTGAATATGTGTGTCTTTCATAAAAATCATTTATTATTATTTTCTTGTTGTAGTAGTTGCTGTCTTTTGTGCATATATGTAAAGAATACTATGTTGCTGTGCTGTTAGAGATAAAAAAATATTGAATGAATTCTTGCAGTGTAGGGTAATTTTTGTACAGTGCAACTCATTTCCTCCCTTCGTCCCTTTTCCAAAAGAAATCTGTTTTCTTTTTTTCTCAGCTCCAAACCAATTTCATTCTGAGATAAAATTCACAGCATTTACTAATGTTGGTTAATTTCTATAGTAGTAGTGTTGAATAATTTATACATCTCAGCTTTCATGAAGCAGTAATTAATTTTATAATACTATATCTAGAAAAAGATTGGGATGTCAAAACAATTAGAATTGATGCTTTCCACTTTTATCATAAGTAGTGATGTGTAATTTAACTTTGAAAATGGCAGAGTCGTCTGCATTTGTTTAGTAGTGACAACTAAGAATGCAGTTTTCTCAAAAACTAATGTAATGCTGTCCTGCTTGTATATGAATGATTTTCAAAGAAGTTTTGTTATTTTTCCTTGTGTATATACTCATTTCGTTTCTTTACAGTGTACAAAATTTACAGAATTACTTCTAAGTGCATATGCCACCTAGAGATTTGTCCTGGATCAAATCAGAATATAACATTGTAAAACATGAAATATTATTGCTGTGGAATAAGGATTTAATTATGTAGTGTTGCACGGGTTGTAATCGAAGTGGGAGAGGAGTTTTAATTCTAAATTTTTCCTTATTCTTATTTTATACAAAAGGAAGGAAGATTACATTTTAGGCATGTAATCTGAGCAAAGACTGTTGTAATAATAGAGACTATACAACTTAAAAGGCCGTAGTACCTAACTAGAGTCAGGTGTCGAAAATTGAAACCTACCAGCTGCTGAAAAGTCACTTAACACTGATGATTTAGTCCAGCGTTTTCAAATCCCGCTGGACGGCCTGGCTGCATAAGCGTTTTCATGCTTTTCCCTATGTGTGATTTGTATATAAGCCAGTTTCCCTTAGAAAAGTCTTTCACAAACACATTCTTGCCCTTAGAGAGATAAGTGAAGTGCTTGGCCGTAATGAAATAAAATTAAAAATTTTTTTCTAGATATTTTAATTAACCAACTATGAACTGAGTTTTTGTAATTTAAAAAATGTCATCTTGTGTCCGGGTGTTAAAATGGATTTACCCTGATTTTACATTCTTTCATCATTTAAAAGATTAATTATTCTGAAAGACCGTTTTTTTTGGGGGGGGCGATATCGCAAGTTTAGAAATGAGTAGCAGAATTATAATATTGCATACTTGAAGGTTTCTGTAATGACTCAAATGGATAACTTATTGATATGATTTGATTATGCAAAGTTGCCTGTTTTAATCAATTAAAAAGGCACATATAAATAAACTAGCAAACTTGTATTTATTTAGAAGTCAAACAACAAAAATCATCGTTATATTTGCAAATTTTTAGACTAGTTTCAATGGTTTTAGCAAGCGTTCAGCCTCAGCTGCCAGAGTGCAATTAAACAAGATAAGATATAGTGATAAGAATGGCTGGACAGATATTAAGTTACTGGTGCCATGTATTGATGGAACAAGTAAATTAAAAGATAACTTCAGCCTTAAAGGCTGAAGGTAAAGATGGATTGAAATTAGGGTCGTTAACTAGAACAGAAACATTCTTTTGAATGATGAAATGCCTTTAGAAAATCCAATTCACCAATTAAAGATGTTTTCTGAATACTTTAGGATGCAGAAAAATGGAAAGTGAGATTTTTGCACCAGCAGTACTAGGCAACAAGGGCTTCTGTGTTTCCTTTTTCCTAACATGTTCTGTAATGTGAAATTTTAAGGCTGTCTTGGTTTGACCAATGTAAATTAAACCACACTGGCAAAGAATCCTGTTAAGTACCCCAAAAATTCATATCCGAAATGGGGCCCTTACATATGGAACTCGAAATTTTATTGATAGGAGAATAAACAACATGCAAGTTAAATTTCTGTAAAATATGTGCAGTTTTATAGTTAATTGATGGAAAGAAAGGAATGACAACAGAATTCTTATCTCCTAAAACAAGCAACTTGTCTAAAATGAATAAACTTTTCTGTTTTTATTTTTAGCTTAAGGGGACAATTTACCTAGAAGGACTATTAATTTCATTTTGGTATTTTGCATTAGTTCATTAAAGAGCATTTCACTATTCAAATTATTGCCACCAAATATTAGAGCCCTACATTATATTTAAAGAAATTAAATAATGAAGAATCTGCATGAATGTATTTGTTTCTCGCACAGTGAAAAAACAACGGTACCTAGACATCAAATTTTGAAAAACGTAATCCTTCACTCAAATATGGACATCTGGAAACCTAAATTTGGAATTTGTTTATTATCTATTTCATATTTTCTCAAACTTAACTAATTTTTGATTAACAGACTTAATGATTTCAAAGCGAGAAATGGCAACATTGTAGGGGGGTAAAAAACATTTTAAACTCCAGCATGTTGGACTGTGTACCAGAAATTCTAAGGATATGTTCTTTTTAAATTATTTTGTGATATTCTGTTGAATTTTCTGATTTAAGTGCAAAGTACATGATATTTAATATAGGTAACACACAAAACGTTAGAAAAATGCATTTTTGGAAGCATTTTTTTAAGTATTTAATCTGAAAGCTTTCTTTTTTTTAACCTGAAATCCAGCAGACTTGACAATTCTATGCCCGTTTTGACCACTTTCGCACCAATCTGATTTAAATTTCATCCTTGCCTTTTATTGGTTAGTTTTAGTTAATTTTTATTAGTTTAAAAAAATTGCTGCTGAAAACATCATGAACAGTCATCAAGGAGAACTACTGGTCATCTGGCAAATATCGGGCAGAGTACATAGAAAATAAGGCACTTGCAAAACACTGAATTACAAAAGTATTGAAAACTACTTTCCTTTTCTCTAATTATTGTAATAAAACAGCTTTTTTTTCTGCCTTTTTACAAATAGAGGCAAAAATGCAGGCTGGAAACTATCAGATTATTGTTACTTTTTTAAATTTTGTGACAGCAGAATGTGAGTATAGTTTGCATCCCTTTGAAGAAAATTCTTCAAGCTTTATGTAGCACAGTTAATAGTTAATACTCTGAAGAAAAATTGATTTCTTTTGGATCTCTTTAGTTCTTTGTGTAGACAATATTTCATTAATTGTAGGCTTGAACGTTGATGTTCTCAGAGGGAAATTTCATAATTGCTGGCATCATGAGAGGAAACTCAGATTTACTGGTTTTATGATGTACCTTTTTAATTTAGTAGCTTAAACAGGTACAACATTACCAGCAAAATTAAAATGAATGCATTGTTGGTTTTTATTACTGTTTTGAGAAGAAAAATTTAAATAGTGCCACAACAGTTGCAAAATACTGAAATTGAAAAATTTTCAAATGTATAGGTACATACTGGTTTTCTTTTATTTTAAACTTTTAGCACCAAAAACAGGCCTGTTAGAAAAATTTAAACAATCCTTGCCAGAGTAGGGATTAAGTCAATACATTCTTTTGCCCTGTCCCCTTCCCTCCAAAAAAAGTACACCGTTAAAAAATTCTCAAAGTTTTGTATGCAAATTTCCAAGGCTAGTCAGTGTTGACTTCGATCATAGTGCTCATTTCTGCTATGCAACCAGCATCAAATAAAAAACAGGTAACACTTGTGGACAGTTTTTCTCTCATTGTTAGCACTGCAGTTCTCTGGAGACAGTCGATAGTGTTGTTATAGCATTGTCGAAGATGTTATAAACAACTGAGCAACTTCATCACATAATAGGGATGCATGAAGCAGGCTGGTTATACCAAACAATAGGCCACTGTCTTCACCATGCGCACACGACTGTACAAAAGTGCTGGCTGTTGGGTTAGTGTTTTGCTCATGCAGGTAAACTAGCATTGTTGCTGTTGGTTGGCAGATGATGTGTTAAGATATATGTATACTATACTATAAATATGTGGTGGAGTTGAACCTGAGAGTACTTGCCCGTTCCCCCCCCCCTTCCTACTTTTGCTTTGGTTTGAAGATAAAGGCTGTTGGGGTAACTTAATTGTTTTAATTGCTTAATTAAATGTTACTTATATTTTAGATATGGTCTGACATTTTATTTAAGAAAAAGCAGCAAAGTATGTTTTTTAACAAATTGTTACACCACCCATGCTGGGACTGCACTGCAAGGTACTCATTGGCAGAATCAAGGCGAAGGTACACGAATGCTAGGCAAGATTGGATGATTGTGTGACAGGCCTGTACTATCTCAGTGGCATCATTGTCCACTATCCAATGTACTATTCCATACCACCTGTGTTATCTTTCACCATCTCATAATGCTTGGATAAGGGGTTATGCTCATAGCAGCCTTTAAAATGTCTTCCTTTAACCCTTACAACATTGACATGAGAGGTATTGTAGTCAATTTTTGTTGCTGCCAGTTGATTGGCATTGCATATTGTTCAGCGATGGGTTCGGGGCCCAGTCAGCCTTTGTTTCACAGAGGCACACAGCCATTACCCGTCATGTGATGGTGTAGCATGCTGTTATGACACTAGGGTCCAGGTTGACCCTACCCATCCTGCACACAATTTTTAACATCATGTGGCCGTTCATGTTACCCATCATTGCATACCATTTTGGGGCCATATTCCAACAGAATCCCATACTGCTCACATATCTCTGCACTGTCTCTGAGCTGCTGGCATTCTTCCTTGGCCACCAAGGTCACCAAACCTTTTTCCAGTCAGACGTGTGTATGGGATATGGTAGACCGGCAGTTTTGGTCACCCCAAAATGTCCTAGACCTGGAGAAACAGTTGAGGAATGCAATATGTATGTATCACAGGATAGGATTAGGGATCATTATTACTTCTTACATCAGTGTTTACAAGCAGGCATCGCTGTCTGTGTGTTTTCACCAGTTATTGATTTGAACATTCGGCATGCAATTTTAACTAGTCACTGATAGGTTCTATGGCCTTGAATTTTTTAATCTTTTCATTCTGTGATTGAGCTTTATGCATATTTAATTTCAGTAAAACCAGTCACTTTTTCCATAGAGGTGCTTCTCCCCCTTTAAAAAAAAAAAAAAAAAAAAATTGCACATGCAACAAAATCCTATTTCACAAAGTTAACTTTCTACAGAAAAAATGTGCAAATTTAGATTAAGAAAGTATGTAGAATTTAAACTAACCTAAATATTGTTGCAAGTCTTCAAAGATCCTTCTAAGGAATAAAAGCCTAAGTTATTTTGCAGTTAGTTGCTTAATGTATGGTCTGGTTTCAAATTAGAAGCATCCAATTTTGGATTCTGATTTTTTAAAAATTTTTAATTATTTTTATTTATTTTTTTAAAGTTTAGGTTTGAAATTAGCATAGCCAATTTTACAATTTTTTCTCCACTAGTAAGGATACCTTTATTTCATAATGCATAGATTTTTTTTATGAAATGTCAAAAATGGAACCGTATTCAAAGTATATTTATTATGTTTGATTATTGACAAGAAAAAAATTTCATTTAGCATCTAAAGTGATTAATCATTTGCCTGAAATCGGGAAAAGTGGCATTTCACTTCAGTTTCTCTAATTGTCACACTTGTCAGCCACTTTTAATGATGTTTTCTGGTTACAGGTTAAAATTTACAAAAACTGTAAATTTCATCATAATCTTGCTAAGGAACTGTATCTTAAATGTCAAAAATTTATTCTAATTAATAATATTTGCAGGCTTTGGCAATAAGTTTCTTTTCAGTAAGTACTAAACTTACATCCATCATTTAACTTCTATTGCAGATGAATTTATTCCATTTAATGAATACAAAATACTTCTTTTTTTTTTTCTCCCATAAATAGGCTAGTTTAAAGCAATATGGCAAAATATTGAGCCTTAGTTAGATTTCTTGTCATTATAACTAAACATTCTAAAACATGAAATTCAGTTTCCAGAATTTGGTTTTGCTTCCAAAGCATGAAGATTCTTTTCAAATTTTGAGATGATTTATCAAACTTAAGCTTTACTTCTCCTTAATTGCTTCCAATAACTTGGTTTTAGGAATAGAAGGAACATTAAAATACAAGTGGTGTGATGAAGAGTTAAAAATTGATAAATAAATAAAGCCTAGTTCGAAAATCATTTTAATCCATCTATTTTATTATATAGGAAAAGGGCTCTCGGAGGGAAATTTCATAGTTTAATGGGTGATGCGGTCAACCTTTTATTCATCTATTTAGTTTTAGCTTATGAGTATGAAAAGCTACTTTTATTTAAGTTTTTTTATATATCAACATTTTCTATATTTTTTCTCGTTTAATTTATAAAATACATTTAAAAATAATCAAAATTTGAATAAAAGTGTTTTCTGAAAAGCGTTTTGAAATGGAGGAACAGTCATTTAGCAGTGGTTGTTGCGCTAGTAAAAGAAAAGATTGAGAACCACTATATTGGAAATATTTTTTATAGTTTTGTTGCACAAATCATTTTCCAGAAATAAAATAAGTTTCTTCTGATAGGTGTCTGAATTCTATAAATCCTATACTTCTTTATGAATTTTTTTATGTAAAGCAAAGATATTGATTTGTGTGCACATTTTTCTCTGAGTAATTCACCCACTGTATGTATCATTTTTAAAACCTAAAAACTATAGAACACAAGAGACAGCTCTTTGGCTACTAAAAGTGGGAATAGAATAAAAGTTTTAAAATGGTTAAAAGAAGTGTTTTTTTAACTCTGCGTTTATTCCCCCAAAAATTATTATTTTTTGCCCAAATAAAAAATTTATTTATTTGGGGGGGGTGCACAGTTGTTAAAATTTACTGTATTGAAGAATTGTTTAATTTTATTTATTAATTTTGGGGGGGATGCACAGTAATTGTTAAAAAAATTATATTCTATTCAGTGTTTATTGGTATTAAATATTGTATGTATTGCTTCCAAAAATTCCCTTTAGTGTTTGACTTTGTTTGATAGTTGCTTCTTTATTGAATATTAAAAACTTATAATTTCTATTTTTAGGTTTTCACATGCGTGAGCGCATGAGAAGAATATCTGTTGCATCAAGTGCAAGTTCTCATGAGTCTCCAGTTCCATCACCTTTTTCTTTATATGAAGATGGTAATTTATTGTTTGTGTCTTGGACTGTAGAATCATTACTTAGTGATGTATAATGTTGTGATGAGTAGAATCATGACAAATAAGCAAAATTAAACTATTTTTAAAACTTTCAGTGTTCTGTAAAAATTTATTTTTGAGGCCCTTTTTAAGTAACATAATTTTTATGTGAGGTTATTGCTTTTAATTTTGAAAGAAATTTATGTGTTCTAAGATTACAGAATTGTAACTTATATATGGGGAAAATGTGATACCGTTTGCTTTTTTAAGAGTATCTAACATGTATATGTCCTCTCTTGTAATTTTGAGAATTTCTTTGTAAGAGTTCTGATATCTTCATAACTTTGCTTCGTAAAGTAACATCCTAAAAAAATATAATAATAATAATTTTAAAAAAAAGGAAAAAAACTGCTTATAAAAATTAGGAAATGTATGACTCATATAAAATATTTTTTATGATATTTATAAACATTGTAGAGTTCTTTCAGTTTTCTTAAATTCAAGAGTAAAAAACCAGTGTCTTCCCCCTTTCAACTTAATTATGTACAGTTACCTGTAGCTGTGCGAAACAGGTCTGTGAATTGGTGTCTTTTGAGAAATTGACTAGAGAGATACCATAAATTAAATACTGTATTTACTCAGTAATAAAACCTCTTTGACCATTTTATGATAAAGAGATGTTACATTTTAGGATAATTTTAAGAAATAAAAGTGCAAGTTAATCTTTAAAGGGTGCATGTTGTTTTTATTAAACTTCATTTCTGATAGGAGATAAATGCAAACTTTTTTAATTTAATACAATTTTTTGCTGTGCTGTAGGAAGAAAAAAGAATTATATATTATTACCTATTTGTTTTCGAGCATACTAATAACCAATATAGTGAAAGTAGGTCTAAATTGAAATTATTGAACTAAATATGGCTATTGTAAATAGTTTTTATGTATGTGTACATGGTATTAATAATTGAACTCCTTACTTTTATTGCGCAATTGCATTTATATTATAAAAACCTAATCAATTTAAAAAATAAAAAAGGAGGCCTATTATTTTCAAGTAAAATATAGTAATTTAGTCAATAGATCTTTCGGGGAAAACATTTATGATTCTAAAAGTCTTAATATTTATAACATAAAGTTATGTTCATGTAATATTTTATTTTTAATTAAGTATGGCCCTTTCTTTTAAACATTTTCCTAAATTACTTTAAAAGTGAACTGTAACACATCTTGAATCTCCAATTCTTGTAACAGCAAAGAATGAGTAACTGGATATCTGTGTCCTCCTCGAAGCACTTAGCAATATCCATTAGCATAAGGACTTGTTCATCAGTATTCCCCAGGGTTTATGCAAATTTGGGATGCTCCTTTTTTCGTTTTTGTATTCTGTATTATTGTGTAAACTTCCAACGTTTATAGCAGTCTTCTTGCATGTAAAATTTTTGTGTGGTATTCAGTCTCGAATACAGCTGATTGTGGAAGAGCTATATAATTTGATGGGTCAAACAAGGCTGAATTTTTTAAGCTCAAAAGACAACTAAAAAACTTTGAAAAAATCTTGTGGAAGAGCTATATAATTTGATGGGTCAAACAAGGCTGAACTTTTTAAGCTCAAAAGACAACTAAAAAACTTTGAAAAAATCTTTAAGAAAAGGTGGAGAAAGATTAAGTCTTGAAAATTTCATTGGAAGAATTGAGTTGTGACGTTCAAGACTTGAAGACAGATTTAGTAGCAGGCATAAAATATCAATCAGGTGATGAAGCTAAATTTGTTGGAAGATTATAAAAATTGAGATAGTTAAAAGAAATGTAAATTGTTGACACAATGTTTACTTTTTAGAATCTTCTAAAAATATTGATCCCAAATTATATCGATTATTATTTTACAGAAAATTGTTGTTGTCTTGTCTTAAAAAGACATGCATAATTTAGAATAGTTAAAATTAAATATTGATAATATTTTGAGAATGAATTTCAGGGGTTAAATTTTTTAGAACCCAGAGCTAAAGCTCTTTTATCTCAAATTTCTTTCTTTTTGTCATTCAGATTTGAGATGATAGAGTTTGACATTGTATTTATTTATGACAGTGGTTAACAAAAATAAAGTTCATATTAGTATCATTGACACAGTTGATTAATTAAATAGTAAGATATAATTCTTTCCTCTAATTTGATGAAAATTTTGAATCAGTTTACATTTATAAATCCATTTTGTCTATTATTTTCATTTAACCCCTTAACGAACATTTATTTTTCAGAATTATCCATATTTTTTAACTGTATTTTTAATTAGTGTAACAAGACAGAAGATTCTATAAACACTTTTCCAAAATGTTTATATTTAAAAATATTGACCTAAACTGAATCAAATAATAACTATGAATTTTAATAATCATAAATTGAATATTTACCTGTCTAGAGAAAATGTGAAGGAACTGATTGAAAAGAATTAAAATGTGAAAAAATTTTAGTTGAAATGTAATAAAGGCATGTTCGTTAGAATCTGGGGAAAAATACAATTGGTACAAAACTACAAATGCATTAAAGTTTTTGGGGGGGAGTGTAATCTTTGAAGAAATAGCATTTTACATGAAGGAAAACAATGAGTGATGAAAAGATAATTTTTAGATGAAATCCTAAAAGAACAAATTTACAAGCTCTAATTTGTAGATTTCCCACCAGATTGCAAAACAGGTAATATAGATAAAAATAACCTCCCATGTAGGTAGATAGGTGCGGATGCTGAGAGGAAAGAAAGCGTGCCATAAAAGTAATACATTCTGATAACAAAACATTGTGAAGATCAGCATAGCTTCAAAAACACATTGCAAGTTTATTTAAAATAAATGAAAAAGGGTCTATCCACGAACCTGATGAAGTGTGTCATGAACTATAAATCAACTCAAAATAGCTAGTTAACAGTTAATAAACCCTAAGTGTACTTATTTATAAAATGTTAATCTATAAAAATTTATTTTTTAAGCCATTCATTCTCTAAATAAGTACAGTCAGCAAATTTAGAATTCAAGTTGTTTGGATAATGTGTCATTTTTGTTTAAATTATTTATGAGTGCCTTAAAACTGGATGCCTGAAAAATAAGCTATTCAAATACAGAAATATAAATGGCAAAATTCTAGTAGAAAGTTTAAAATTATAGAGGCATTGCAAATTAACCCTCATTTGTATCATATGTGCAAAATTTATAATATTTGTTAGCTTATCCATTCAAAGCATATTATGTATTTTCATATAAATTTGCAAATTTACAGTGGGCTACTCATTTAATCTTGTATTTATCCATATTTTTTGAATGTGTGTTTGTGTTGCAAACATTCAAACTTTTTTAAATCCCATGTATCACAGATGTGATCTCATTAGTGAGCTCGAAATTTCTGGTGGATGAATATGTATCCCACTTAGAATAGTGGTTTTGGTTCAAGAGCATTCATTGTTTTTAGATGCAGTCGTGACATTTTTTAAAGTTTTAAAATGCATTGTCTGCTTGATATATTTGACCTATTCTGTAGTTCATCTTTTTTAGGATATTTCAAATTGATTATGAATTTTTAGGATTTTTCAAGTTGATTATGAATTATATAATTTTATGAAATGTTAAAAAAATTACGGAAAGTGTGTTTTTTAATGAAGTTTTGAACAAGATTTTTTTTTCAAGGATTTGACCAATCAAAGAAACGCAAAGATGATAACCAGTTTGACATAGATGATGTTATCATTCCCTGTAATAGCAAAAGTGGACGCTTAGTAGATATACAGTATAAAGAAATTCTTATTCCCAGGTAAAGAACTGTTTCTATACCAATATGTATATATATATATGCCATATTTTTGGAACACAGTCGCGATGGCAGAGTGGTAAGGCGAGAGGAAAGTTGATACCAAACCTAAATTCAGCCAATTAACACCTTTATTTGCAAATTTGCACACACACTAGAATAATTTCTTGTAGACAGTATACTCTTTAAACATTCCAATTATGATAATTTCTTATATGTGGCATAAAAAGATACAACATCATTTCAGGCAGGAAAGCATAAGCTGGGCAGATACGCTTATGTTGCAGAACTCGGGAAAAAAGGTATGTAGTTTCTTGCAAAGCAGAATTTATACTGCATAGATGCAATTACGAATTCAAAGTCATGATTGGTTCACTTTTACTTACCATTTTTCGTGCAGCGTTACATAATTTTGAATGATCTCGAATTTGGGAGAACAGGTGAATTTAGGGGGAGATGACCAAGTTTAGCATGTTAATTTTGAGATCGCCAATTAGTTTTTAAAACAGCTGTCATATTTTGCTATATCTAATATATATACATGTATATGTGTTTTTTTCTGTTATTCTAACAATTATTGCAATGAAATTATGAGTAGAACATTTTTATAATGCAACCTTTGCAAGCAATATTTACTTTTGTGAACACAGTTTTCCCGTTATTATATATATCAGTTTTTCGTATATCATCATAATAAAAGAAGTTTTAAAACATCAGCATCCTTTTAAGATGGTACTTAATTTAAAATTGAAATGAATTTGTATTATGTTAATGCTAAATTCTGTTTGTTTAGAATAAGAGTGTTTGATCCTTTTAAACTTGGACAAGCTTTGTCATATCATCAAACATAGATCATCATATGACAAAAATAGGCTAGAGTAATTGTAACATACCTCAATATTGCGAGTGAAAAAATATGTACTTTTTAAAAAAATTGCCAAGAAAGTAGGTGAGGATTCAGTTTAATGTGAATATTGAGCCTGTTTTGTAATTAATTATATCCCATCTCTAGTTTAATAAAAAAAAAGGTAATGATTACATAGAGGCTGATGATAGGATTTTTGTTTTATTTTTCATATGCTTCATATGGAAACAAATTATCAAAATAGCAGATAATACCAAAAAGAAGCAACATGAATAGGGAAAGTTTGCCCAGCACAAATAATTTTTCATTAGGTAGGTGTGGCTTGTCTTTAATTTTGCTGTTGGCAGTGATTGAGTAAATAAGATTGCTAAACAAAGTAATTTGATCTGGGTTTGAAGCTGAGTGAATAGGCAGACTGTATGAGTGTTGTTAATTTTCTTTCTAAATCCATTTTTTGAATATGATATCTCTAAATATTAGTGCTTTGTTGAAATGGAACGCACTGATATTTATTGCACATAGAAAGTTACTAACTTGAACCCTAATTCATAGTTCCAAGTTTAATATTTTACATTTGTCAGCTTTCTTTTAATGTTGTAATGTGAATGAATGAATGCAACTGCACTATTGCCAGTCAGGTCAAGTTCTGTTATCAAATAAGTCATGCATCCCTTATGTAAGAGCAGTTTGACATAAATTTGTATTTCTTAAGCTAATACAATTTTTTAAGTAATTTTACATATAAATACATACATACAAAAATATACCCAGAATGCAACTTTTAGTGTCCATAAGATGGTTTCTTTTTTAATATAGAGTTGCTTGTCATAGCCAATTCTGAAATTTTCTTGAAGGGAAATCCTTTCTCTTGGGAAACTAAATCTTTTTCCTTTGGTGGAAGACTGAAAATGCTAAGTATATTTGGCAGTGCAAAACTAAGAAGATTATCACCAGCTGAAGAAACATAGATATGCATGTGTAACTATTTGCATATATACAAACGACCGAATTTTTTTCGGTGTTGATTGATCAGATTGGTATAGTTCCTTAAAAAACTTAAGTATGACCCTCCTGCTGTAATGCGTTTTTGCCAGCGAGGTTTTCATGCGTTGTATGCCCCATGGAAGTCCTCAACAGTGATGTCTTGAAATACCTCATTGAAGTCAGTTAGATAATCTGAGTGGTGTCCAAATGAAGTTCTTTATGGAATTTTTTTAACCTTTGGAAACAAAAGTCGGGTAAGGCTGAGTTGGGACTATAGGGTGGTTGTAACACTGATCTGGGTGGGGTTACCACCCACGAGAAACCAATCTTGCTTATGACATATTTGATCATTTCTGTCTTTTAATGACTTCCATGAGGAATGTGATGTTCAGGATCTACCTAGGTAGTAGCGAATAGACCACACCTTTAGCTTAAAGAAAGAAAGATTGTTTTTGATTTGCAGTTTGTTTTCTTATCTTTTTGGGGCAGGGGCACTACGCCATTCAGCACTCTGCATTTTCTTTGCAGGGTTATATTCAAGTAACCATATCACTGATTTTTACATTATGCAAAAAGAACTAGGGTTTTCTTCACAAGCAGTCACACAGTCAGCCTAATGAATAACCGTTTTTGAAATGTTTAGTGTATCACCTAACAACTGAACAGTCTTCATTGAGAATTCAGTAACTTCAGCCACAGTGTTTCACCACGTGATGTTGTATGGTGTCCAGCGTGGGCTTCATCAGTGATTTCTTTTGGCTTCTCTGAACAGCCCCTATCCGACTTGAA
The DNA here is from genome assembly GCA_000611955.2 of Stegodyphus mimosarum. Classification (NCBI taxonomy): domain Eukaryota; kingdom Metazoa; phylum Arthropoda; class Arachnida; order Araneae; family Eresidae; genus Stegodyphus; species Stegodyphus mimosarum. The sequence goes on along the minus strand of KK120529.1, from coordinate 21,801 downwards.
TTTGGTTAGAGTCGTAAACAAAGACTTCTTAAAAAAATCATTTCTTAACCCCTTCACGCCGGGTAGCTCAAACGCGCGCTTATCGCGGAGGCCGCTTATCGCGGAGGCCGGCAATGTCTTACGCGAGCGTCCGTCCAGGGCCAGGGGCTTTTTTGCTATTAAGCCTAAATCCATGAAATTTCCGAAGTATCAACGCATTGTTTAATAATTCTCTATAGAGTATTTAAACGGCTTTATAGATATTTTTATATATACTTTAATTACCTTATTTCTTGTTTAAATGCATATTTTACAATTTTTTTTTCATTACTCACCATTTTATGACTTTTAACATTATACATCCGAAAACTAAATATATTACTTAAAATTCTCTTTTCGTATGAAAAATTTGAAAACAGGGATCTACACACAGTCCTACGTTACATTCCTTGCACTCGTAATAACTCATTTGCCGTTTTGGAGGATTTTTCCGGGAATGTGAACAAACGAAGCATCGTCGTCTCGTTTTCTTATCAGTCTCTTCTGAACAAAGTTTTGGAAAATGTCTTTCAGTTAATCTGAGCGGATTTAATGATTCTGCTGATCTTGGTGTGATATTAACATTGGTGCTTTTAGAGGAATACCGATAAATAATTTGATTAACTAAATTAAGCCGATAATTCAGGAGAGGATGATTTTTTTTACTTTTTTTGTTGAAAAGAGTATTGGCATTAAATACAGCCATATCCATGATATTGAAGAAAAGCTTCTTATACCATTTAAGAGTTTTTCTGAAAGATGGGTACTGAATAATGACGGAGCGGTAATTCCGAAAAATTTTCTATTGTGGATGACCATGGAGGAGTACTTGCTTTCGACGTACTCGGCATACATATGTCCGAAATGTCCTCATCATCATTAGATTCGCCAGATTCTTTATGATCAGAATATATCATAGTATCACTAGCAATACTATCAGAATACGTTTCAGAGTCAATATCTGAAATATTTTGCATCATTTCTGTTATTTCATGCTCTGTTAAATATTTTCCACGCTTGGACATTGCAACGGTAAAAACAGAAGGAATTTACGTCTAACAAGATCTAATTATTTTCTAAAAACTGAACTGCAAACCGAAATACCCAACGCTTTAGCGAAAATAAAACTTCTCTACTTACAATAAACAACTACCACGTGCGAATTTAAAGAGACGTCATAAACCACGCGATTCGGAAACATTTATTTCCCCTTTTGTTTATATAATCAAAAACACGTGCATGTGAGTCATGCTTCTCTCATTTCGAGTAGAAGGTCTAATGTACATGTATCTGAAACCATATGAACATACAGTGCCATCTTATGGCAGAAATTATAGTTTTTAAAACGTTCCAGGACACTGGCACAAATACGTGACAGTCGGGACTAAAAGGGAAAACGCTCTGGCACGCCTGCGTGTCGGCCGGGAAGTGAGTGTGTTCGTTGCTGGCACGTAGACGTGACAATCGGCGCAAAGGGGTTAAATGTTGCCTGGTTTGCTGCAAAATTTGATGGCCTGTAGCTGCTTCAGGATTTCTCCGTAGTAACTTTGGTGGCTCTTCCAACCAAGAGTTTACGCTATTGCATGTCTTGATGAGCCAATTTGCAAGAGGTGCTGTGTCCCCAAAACTCCCACCATCATAACCCATCTGGTGGGAATGCTTTGTGACAGAAATCATGTCAAAGTAATGTGATGCAGTACTTTTGAGACAAACCTTTGTATACAGATCGGTAAACATATTTTTCTCATTAATGGTGAAATATGCCAAATCCCATTTCTTGCTCAGGTTTCTATAATCAATAAGTGAAAAAAATGAAATTACTATTTTAAAATTTTATGATTATGCTGTAATAATAAACTAATTGTTTTGAAATATGTATGTATATAAAATAAAGATTGTGCATACATGTAATATCTAAAAATTGAAAGCATGTTTATAACACAAATAACAATAATTATTTGCATGGATTATTTAATCCATTTTCGAATCGAAATTTGATCCTGTAATTCTCTTTGTTCATTGCAGTCGAGGCTAGAATTAGAATCACCTGCTAGTAAACAGTTGCTTAAATGTGCATCTATAAGATTGTTTTGATATTTTGATTTTAGATGTTTCATATTTGAAGGCTTCATGATTATAAAATGGTGAACAATTGTGAATATATCTTTAGCACATTTTTATAAGGAATTTGTTTTGTGTGAAATCCAAAAAATTGAGAAATTTTAGCGGGTTAATTATTTTCAATAGAAATGAATATAGGTATATGAAAATTTATGGCAGGTTGTAATTTCACAAAATTGACAAATCTTCTGATAATGTATCTGGGGTTACTAGGAGTCAATTTTCTGACTCCCTACAGTACACTTCGTAATGGGAGTGTGTAAATTTTTCATCAGATAGGATTTTCACAGTACTGTGATTTGAATGTATTTATTATATTAGCAATGTAATAATTCCTCCTCTCAGTTTTGGATTTAATTTGTTAAATTTAGCCATTAATATAATAAGCCCATATGTACTTTCATAGGTTTTAAAATTAAATATTTTCAAATTTACATAGTGTGGCATTTATTACTTAAATATTCTGAGGAGTAAAAAAGAATGAGAATTAGTGATTTAAATATGCTAGCAGTTAATAACCTGTTATTAAGAAAGTACTTTTATTTAATGTGGAACTGCTGAATATATTATGAAAATCTCAGTTCCAGTTTTAAATTATTTCACTTAAAGAATTTTTTAGAAAAGAGTTTGTTTATATGATTCATTTACTGAAGTTAAAGAATGCTTCTTAAATTGATCAATAAATGTATGTAATAATAATATTTGTTATCCATGCAGTTGGAGATATAGAGAAGTAACTGATGTAGCTGAAGCAGAAACTGTTGAAACAGAAGAAATTGAGGTAATATTGAATTTGGCATTTAACTGTTAAGATTATAAGTCACATATAACTATTTATTTGATTGATACTTATTTTGTTATTCTAACAGGATATTTCTGATGATACCTATGTAAAACGACATGAGAAATTAGAAGTTGAAGAAAAGAAAATGCTCAGAAGTAGTGCTTTAGGTTTGACTGCCAAGAGCAGAAGAGGAAGGCGTCATCGTTGCGACTCCCGAGCTGACAGCAGTGGTGCCAATACTCCAGATCCTGTCTTGCTTTATAATCAAGACATAATGTTTCAAGTTCCAAATTCCATTGTTACAGCGGGGCCATCTTCGCCAGCTGCATCTCCCCCTACTACACCTAGTTCTGCTACAGTCATGTCTGATGATTCTCAGCCATCATATGGTAATGGCTCACTTGCACGTTTCGAAAAACGCAAGTTCGTAATTCATAAAAAGACTTCTGAAGATAATGCTATTGTACATACTGCAACTAATGACTGTGATGATGTACAACCTTATGAACCTCATAAATTCCCACTGTCTGACAAAGAATATGAACAGCTGCTTGCTGAGTCAACCCATCTCTGTACAGAAGACACAGATATGACTCTGAGTGTCCCAAGTTTTCCAGCTTCTCCTGAAAGTTCTAGTAGTAGTACTTCAACAGTTGAAGAAGATGATGACATTACTGATCCTGAATGGACTGTTGTAAAAAGAGATAATGGTCCCGATCAAGCATTAGTTTTAAAGTTTGCCAAGAGATGAATATTAATATATGCAGTAGTTTGTATCTGCATGACTAAGTTTTTGATGTACTAGCACACTACCTTGTTGGTTTCTGGTTGTTTTTTACTAGCACATCAAGGTGTAAGTGTGTGCTTCGTTTGTAACTGGTACTTGTAATCTTTGGAAATACTGTACAAATCATCATAAAAAACGTCCTGGTCAAGCCATATGTGTAAATAGTTTGTAAAGTTTCTTTTCATGAAAATGCTGTTTCTGTAGATACTAATTGTAATTATGTGTTCCTGACGAGTCATTGATCATAAAAATAGCACCAATTAAATTAATATAGCCAAAGTATGATGAAACATTAAATATCATCTGAAGGAAGAGGGTTAAAAAAATCTTGTACTTATGTAAATAATTGATCATGTTTTCCTACTGTTAAAAGTGCATTTTGCTTTTATGTTAGTTGTATAGTTTGTTCAAAAGTGTAAGAAAAAGAAAAAAATAAAGACACATTAATTAGCTTTATTTATTTTTTCTCTTTAAGGAAAAAAAAAATCATTGTTTCTTGTAATGCTTTTTGGACCAGCACTGTACATAGGAATGAAAATACTGAAAATTTCAGTTCTACATAGCTTACATTATTGAAGGTTATGCAAGTGTCTGTTTTATTATAAACTCTTTATAACTAAATGTACCAAGGTTAATTACGAATTCTGACATAATAATTTGAATTCTAAAAAGTTGCAATAATAGATAGTGTTTTGCAAATTTGAATGTATTATAGTATTATTTACAAAGAGCGTCTGAATTTACAAAATTTGTTTAAAATTCCAGATTTTTGAACCAAAAGCCTGTTGATACACTATTCTCTATTTGGTAAAATTTTAGTTTGTTTACATTAATAAAAAAGGGATTATTTAATTTTTATTTTGAAAGTTACCAAGAATAAAGCTTTTTACTCATACATTAATAAAATTGGCATACTTGTTTTTTATATGAATTAGTGCAGTATGTTCATACTCAAATTTCCATATAAAAATATCCATAGTATATTTTTGGCACTGTTTAAACATACTGAATTAACTTGCAACATAACTGTTTGATAGATTACAAACTTAATAAAAGCATAGCTCCGAAATTCTGATCATTCCAATTGATGCACCCTATGCAGACTATATTCTTTGCTTGTATATGTATGACAGAGCCATATTTGGAAGAATTTTTGAACTGATAAACCGAATTGGTTTGCAAGATTTCTCTTTCAGCTATCAAATTTCTTGTAATTTGCAAGATTAATTTCATTACGTGCATGCCATCTTAAAACGAGTTACCATAATCAGGAACCAGGACATAAGGGAAATTGCACATGGGGAAACTACGAAAATGCTCATGCAGCCAGCCCATTCGCCTAGAATCAAACCCAGGTCAGAACTACCAGTGTTTAGCAATTTCATTCTCCTGTTTGGCAACCATAACATTCATACAACGAATTTCCCTGTAGATAGTGACTCATAAATCAAGAGCAGTCGATAATTAAATTTATGTAATATGATTGCATGGAAATATGAATGATATAAGTTAAAAATAACACACTATGCTGATTGAAGAATTCAATAAATATTATATTTTAGAACTGTA
>KK120529.1:0-16495 GCA_000611955.2 Stegodyphus mimosarum | reverse complement strand
TGCTGGTATTATCAATATTACACTGGCATTTAATTGCCAGCTTGACCACTAAGTACGATTCTTTACATCATAAAATTTTTTTTTTTTAAACTCTGTTTTCATGATAATTAAATCATACTGTTGGAAGATTTTATGTCATGGTTAAAGCTAAACAATTCTAAAGCTAGAAAGTATCAAATAAATCAGGAAACTTTTGTTTGGTAGTTTCTTTTATGTAAAACAAAACTTAATACCTTTTAAACATTATTTTAATAACTTATAGCCATATACAATGTTCTTAATCTCATCAGTTAGCTATCTTTGGGAGTTTAAATGGAATATTTTTCTATACTTCTGCATTGAATAGGAAATAATATAGTTTTGTGATTGGAGATGAATTTGCTACTGTAATAAATAATAGGCAGATCAGTAAAAATGGAAAACTTTCACTTCGATTGGCTTTTACCTTCAATAGTATAATTAATAAACTAGCACGTGTTTTATTAATTCTAGGTAGTGTTTTCTGTATTGTAGATAAGAACATCTATAACTGATGATAAATCAGTTTCTTTTTGCCTTTAACAAAATAAACTAATGTCAGAAATGTTTGCAAGCATTTCTGTGACCTAAAATATAATCTTATCAGACAGAATAACAACAGAGGGGAAAAATCGTTAATTATTAAGTGCTCATATATATGTAATTAAAATATAGAAAGATCTTTGTTAGTAGGTTTACAACAACAAATATTAAAAAGTTATTTTTAATTATAAATTTTATACTTTATTTTTCAAACATTTTTAAGGAAGAAATTACTTATTGGTATCATCTGTTACAGAAGAAATTTGCATGGGCTTTACAGCTGTAATTCCCTTCCGAGGTATTTCACTGTCTTTAGCTAAAAGATTTCTGCTAAACCATGATGGTCTTGCTTTGGGTAGTTCTACTATTCTTTTACCTTGAAAATATTTACTGTCCTTATGTTCATTCTGATACACAACTACAACTTCTTTATCGATAGGATCCAGTTTTAATTCATTCATGATAGCATCTTGCATTGATTCTGTCTCAAGTTTTACTTTGTTGTAACAGTTACCTATAAATAAAAAGAAAGAAAAAAAATCATTACCTTCATATAAATATAAAATTCTGGATAAATAAAAAAATTAAAAATAAGTAACAAATGTAAAATAAATAATAAAATACAAAGTTCTGTATGAAATAATCAAGAACTAATAACTAAGAGCTTATGCTTTCTCCTGTCCTATATAGTTTTCCCTGGCTGCCGAGAAATCTTCAGTACCTTCCATTTCTCAAAATTACCGGAAGGCATACAGGCTTAAAATTGCATATAAGGGCCGGATACAGTTACACATGTGGTTCAATTACAGTTATACAAGGACTGTACCACAACTTGATGACTTCTGGAATTTTTCGCCAAATCTGGTGACAAAACCACCTCTAAATTGGCGAGTATAGTTACCCCTGTAATCTTATTTTTCTGGTAAAGCTTCGTCTCTTCAGATTTTTCAAGTTATATTATACAAATGATACAACAATTTCACGTGTAATTTTGGTAAATTATTTACATATATACAAAATTCGTATCAATAAAATACATTCCCCCTTTCTTAGCATTGTTGCATTAAAATTTTCTGAATGCACTAATGACACCAAAAGGAAGATTGTATCCCAAAAAGATTTTACTACGATATGGTGGGTTGTTGAGAAAATAATCTGCTAAGAGATGCTCACATCTAACTAAAAGATTTATTACTTGGTCAAGTGTGAGCTGATATCAGCTGCTGCTACAAACATCTGGACAGATTGAAATAACTATAAGATCCAAGGGCTAGTGCTTATTGGATCGCTTACTGAATGTACTACGCTTTGCTTGGAAAATGTTACTGTACTTGGTTTATTTTTCTGCTCCGCGAACTTTCAACATCCAAACCTCTAATGGTATGGAGTATGTAAAAACGGCATTGCTAGCTTTTATCTCGTGCTAATCTACATACATAGGTAAGGGAGGTAGTTTTTGGTCAAAAAGTTTGACAATGAGTTTTCAATGAATTGGGGCAGCATGGTCCAACTCGTGGCCCTCTTGTTCATTTTGTTGGCACTTGCCCTTCTTACTGGAAAAAAAAAATTTAGTTAAACATTTAGAAAAACAAAAGACCCTTCTTACTGCTTTAAATAAAACAAGCAGTGTAAAACAGTCACTAGGATGTGAACTTGCGCTGCAGGGAATACAAAAAAGCAGATTTAGCGGGAAACTGCTGACATTAGCAATGCTGTCCATCAGAATAATGGCCACCTCGATAATAAGGCATTAGCAGTAGTGATTTATATCTGATTTATTGGGCAAGTGCTATCTGAGCTCTTTTGCCTTCATTGGCATTTGACTTCGCTAGAATTGTAGTTTAGTGACGAACAGAAGAATGGAGGCAGAAAAGAAAAAGGGGGCAACCATTTGTTACCAGGAGAAAATGCGCAGCAACGCTGTTCGGCTAGCAGTCAATCTTGAATGATGGATCTTCGTGAGAGTCAGTTTGGAATATGCAGGGTTACATGTCATACAATTCAGTGCATCAATGGGGGATATTGCGTAGAGAAAGCTGTTGGTGGTTTGTGGATCTCAGTTCAGTCTGTTGTTGTTACTCATGCTCACTCGTCTGAAAAAGTCGGCCAAAGCCCACAAAATTTCTCGTGTCAAGGAGCGCTAGATTATGCCTGTCGTAGGCAACAGGTGCCAGTGCGATTTGGCTCAGTTCCGCCCCCAATTTTGATGGAGAGCACCCCAGGGAGGACAGGTCCGATGGTCTCCCACCCCTCTTCCCTTCTACCAAACCACACGAGAATGTGTTCGGCTCGCCGCATATTTAGAGTGACGCTAACCACTATACCGGTTGGGCAGCCCAGTTCAGTCTTGCGGGTGAAGTTGAAAATGGTCATGCGACTTCGATGATAAGCTTCATTCTACAACTGTTACACTCTGTGGCGTACATGCTTCCATTTTCACTTTGATTCAGTGCTATGTAAAATGGTGGAACTAAAGAAACGAGGAAAGACAATTTTAGTCCAAGTGGCAGGAAAGTTACTTTTTTGTTGAACATAATGGAAAACCACAGTGTTATCTTTCTCAAGTGTTTCAAAGGAGTATAATGCGAGCAGACATTATACCAGCTTGTATAAATCAAAATACGATTAATACCAGAGAAGTGCCAGGAATTGTGTGTTTAATGATTTAAAGCTGAAACTAACTAGACAGAAGAATATCTTTCAGCAACCATCAAACACTGCTGGTTTGAAGGCATGCTTAGAGCTATCTAAAAGTAAAAAGGGATGGTGAGTTTATTAAAAGATGTGCTATAAAAATGGCATGTTCATTTGGACATAATAAGATAGCTAGAAATTTTGAAACAGTGTCCTTGTCCCATCAGACAGTAAGTAGAAGAATTAATGATATTATTAATGAAGTTTGAGATACTTTCAAAGGCATTTTGGGAAAATGTGAATTTTACACTCTAGATGTCAGCACAGATATAGCTGGCATCTGCCAGCTTCCTTATCTTTGTCAAAACGATAAATGAAGAATTTGAAATTCATGAAGAACTGTTAGAATTCAAATCATTAGACGCTAGCACCAAAGGTATTGATATATTCAACGCACTGATAATGCCATTTCTAAATAGGGAGGTTCTGAGAAGTGCTCTGGCATTGCAACAGATGGAGCTAAAGCAATTGTTAGTCATGGAACTGGGTTGGTGGGACTGTGTAAAGAAAAAGGAATAGATTGTTTTTCCACTGCATTATCCAACAGCAGGCTCTCTGTGGAAAAATTATAAGGCTCAGTGAGATAATGAAAACTGTTGTAAATTTGATAAGGGGAGGCAAAGCTCACAGATATAAAGCATATTGCATAAGCCCAGAGATCATTTATTGTATTTGAGAACAATTTGGATGCTGAGTATGGTGACATTTCATTGTACTGTCAAGTGCGCTGGAAATTGTCTTCAACAGTTCTTTGGGTTGAGGAATGAAATTCTTGCTTTCCTAAAAAAAGAAAACATTCGGCAACATGCCATCTAAATGCTTTAAACTTGAAACTACAAGACAGAAAATAAAATATATCCCAGCTTTACGGACATATTGAAGGCTTTCGCAAAAAACTTTCTGTAATGCAAATTGCACTGAAGGCAAATAATATGGCACACATTTTTTCAGCAGGTGAAAGAAGAAAATGACAGAAATTTTAGTATGTTTCATGAAATAATTACTGATATCAAGAAAGAGTTTTAGGACAGATTCCAGGATTTTGACTCTCTAAAAACAAAACTTTCATTGTTGAACAACCCCATGGAGATTGAAGTAAGTGAGGTGCCTTGCGACCTTCAAATGGAAATTTGTAACCTTCAGGCAGATCCATTCTACCAGACTAAAAAGTGTGATGTCACTGAACATTTCTGGAAACTGATTTCTAAAGAACGTTTTCCCAAACTGCATAAATTCTCTTTCCACATGTTATCACTGTTTGGCAGTATATATGTGTGTGAAATTGTTTTTTCGGCTTTCAAACAAATAAAATCACAAATGAGAAATTGCATTGAAAATGCTTCACTGGAATCGAGCCGGAGAATTTGTTTTACTGAAATTACAGTGGACATTGATAGACTTGTATCAAAAAAGCAGTGCCAATCATCACATTCATTTCTAGACCGTAAAATAAAGTGATATATTAAACTACTGATTTATATGTAATTTATTTTCCTTCTTTAATGTCTCTGGCCCTCACTCCTATACTAACGTTTGATTGGCCCTTGGGTAACTAAAGGTTGGACCATACTGAATTAGGGTACTCAAAACATGTTTTTATTATTTTTACAATGACGTGTGTGTGTAAGACCATTTTTCATCCATGTTATTTCTTATATCAAACTTCGAAAAACTTCTATTTTCTGTATTTAAGATTTTTGCATTCATATAAACTGTTGACTAGATTTTGGGTAAAACTGAACAACCAGAAGTGGTATTTTACTTGAAGCCCATAACAGTTTTCCACTAATAAACATAATATATTGCTGGACATTTACACTGAAGAGCCATTACATTATGACCACCCTCCATCTATAACAATAGGCTCGCTCAGGAACAAAACCACTGTGCATGTGAGGATGATGTTGAAAAGACTTTAAACATAGCGTGATTAGTGACATAATGGGAAAAGCAGCTGATTTATCAGACTGATAAAGGTTAAATCGTTATGGCTCGGCAACTGGGAACATCAATATCAGAAATGACATGTTTAGTGGACTATTCATGTGCAGTTGTTGTGAGCACATATCAAAAATGGTATATGGATGGTGAAATCACAAGTCGCCGGCCAGCAGTGTCTTGTTGATGTGCATTGATTGCAGACAGTGGACTATTCATGCGCAGTTGTTGTGAGCACATATCAAAAATGGTATATGGATGGTGAAATGATAAGTCGCCGGCCAGCAATGTGTTGTTGATGTGCACTGATTGCAGAGATTGTTGCATAGCAATCTCTGCATTGTTCGATGTGACCGAAGAGCTACAACAGCTGAAATAATCACCAGCTACAACAGTGGCAACCCAAATAGTGTTTCTCAACACTCTGTGCAGCATACATTGCTGCATATGGGCCTATGCAGCGGGAGGACGAAGCATGTCACAGCACTGACGGCACGTCATCGCCAGCTGCATCTGCATTGCGCCAAGAAACATTGGAATTGGACATTAGAAGAATGGAAGATAGTTGCATTGTCCAATGAATCATATTTTCTGGTCCATCACATTAACAGGCATGTGCTAATACGCCGACTTCCAAACTAAACACATAAACATCGTTGCAGACCAGGTTCACCCATTCATGATAACAGTATTTCCAGCGAGGGATGGTGTTTACCAACAGGATAAAGCACCATGTCATAAGGTCGAATCATCAGGGAGTGGTTCGAGGAACATTCCAGTGTCTTTCATGTCTTGGCCTCCAAATTCACAACATTAATTTAACAGAGCATTTGTGGTCCCACCTGGAAAACCAAATTCATGCTGCCAGACTACCCTCCCGCAATGTGCGGGAATTGCAGGACCAGTTGGTACCAGATACCTCAGACTATGTGTCAGCATCTTGTGGAGTCAATGCCACATCGGGTGTTGGCAGTTTTGAGGGCTAAAGTTGGTCCTACATGTTATTAAGAGGGTGGTCATAATGTAATGGATCTTTGGTGTAAATCTAATACATTATTGCAATTGAGTGAGTATTGCTTATTGATACCTAAATATCACTAGAATATTCCTACAGATCAAAATTAATTTAGATTTTTTTGATACGATAAAAATAACATAGAAAATTATGGCATTCATTTCACAGCATTTAAATATATTATAAACATTTAATTTTTTTAACTAAAAAGCAATTAAATTATATGTTATTAAACATTTGTTTATGTTGACATAAATTTAGAAAACCAGTTTTTACACATGGCAAATTATACCTGATAAAATACAGGGTGTTTATAAAGTCCCGGACCCATTTTGACGTTTAATAACTCATAAAATAATAAAGATACATTAAAATTAATAACATAAATGGTTGGATAGACTCAAAAAGTTTCATGACCCTTGTCAATGAACTTCCACGTGTGCCCCCTTTGTCACACGGAGAATATCAAGTTGATATTCAATTTCACGCCAGGTACCGGCATCCACAGAGGCTATTCCGGTTATAATTCCGGCTTTTAGGTCATCCATGTTCGACACTCTCCTCCTGTAAACGTTGTCCTTTACAAATCCCCAAAGGAAAAAGTCCAGCAGCGTTATATCAGGTGATCTGAGTGGCCAAGGAATTGGACCTCCTCGTCCAATCCATCTTCCTGTAAAATGGTCAGTCAAAGAACTACGAACGATGGTACCCCAATGAGGTGGTGCACCATCTTGTTGCAAAAAGACATGTGGCTGAAGCTCTTCTAGTTGTGGAAATATGACTTTTTCCAATATGTCTAAGTATACGACTGATGAGACCATCTTTTCTGTAAGAAAGAAAGGCCCAATGATTCAGTCGTGCATTAGTCCACACCACACATTAACCTTTGGGGAATCCCTTTGTGCCTCATGGTATTCATGGGGGTTTTCAGATCCCCATATGCGCACATTATGGTGATTAACAATGCCAGAAAGATGAAAGGATGCTTCGTCGGAGAACATTATGTGCTTCAGAAATTCAGCAGCATCTTCTATCCTCCGTAGCATATCTGTTGCAAAGGCCATCCTCCTAGGCCTATCGTCCAGTTCCAAAACTTGAACAATTTGAACTTTATATGCATGCAGTCTTAATTTTTTCTTAATAACCTTGCACACCGTCGAAATTAGCATATCCAATTCTCTTGCCGCTGATCTCACAGATATTCTAGGATTTTGTAAAAATGTCTCTCTGATATGCTCAACATCAAAATCACTTGTGCAGGGACATCCGGAATGTTTCTTATCTGCGATACTTCCAGTTTGTAGAAAATTCTTTTTCCACCGCAAGATGCTGCTTTTGGATGGAGGATCTTTTTGGTAAATTCTTCTGCAATTTCTCTGTGTTTGCATTATGGATTTCGTTTCTGTGAACTACCATAAAATTTGTGCATTTTCCTTAATATCCGGTCGAATAAAACATCACATACAAAAGTACTAGTACAAACACATCAAAAGTAAACATAACATTGCAATAGTTGCCAAAAACAAAAGAGAGAAAAATGCAAAATTATCTGAAATTAACCACACGCACAGACGATATTTACAAAAGTAAAGACATTCAAACCTGAAAAGGAAAATATATAGTAAGTTATTCCATCAATAAATGCCGTACGTTTGTTTATATCTTCATTATTTTATAAGTTATTAAACATCAAAATGGGTCCGGGACTTTATAAACACGCTGTATAATCCAAAATTTCATATTAAAGACCTTATTATTTATTGAAAGAACAAATTAGATTTTATTTACAAATGATCAACAGGAAGTAATATTTCACTGAAAGTTTACTGCTATTTAAAACATGAAATTGGCAGGAGGTCATGTGCTGATCAGATCAGATTTTTTTTTTCAAACTTAAAATAAGAGTTTTAATGTCATGGGATAAATCTCCTTCAAGGCAGATTTTTTCCATAGTACCCCTCAGTCATGATGCCCTCAGTTACAGTTTTCAGAAATAACAAATTTAAAGTAATTAATATATCTATCTAATAAATTACTGAAGCTATTTTAGTCCACTGAAAGAAAAATATTTTGGTACTTCTTTGTTAAAGTTGTTGAATCACCTATCAACCGAGATATCTCACCAAAATTTGGCTGCATGCTCTTACACCTTGCTATGTGATTGTATATTAGCACCGGCTAGGTATTCTTATACCTAACATGTAATCGTATATTAGCAGTATGTTGCATTTTTGCTCTCACCACATATTCTTATATTATTCATTTTTGATGAGGTTTTTGAATTTGCATTGTTTATTTTAAAATATATTAATTTTTTTTGTGAATATGACGTTAACAATCTTCAATTTACCAAGTAATGAGGTGAATGTCATATTACTTTTTTGAAGAAAGTGCTCTTTTACCTGACACACAAATATGCGAAATGGGCACAAAATGAAACTTTATATTAATGATAAAATCATTTGAAGGTGCAATGTTAACAATTGCAAAAAGAAGAAGAGCCTATGCGTCGGAAGTTCGTTCAACAGTTCCAGAATATCATTCATCACTGCTATTAGATTTATATATTCTTGGACAGAGGAGTTGATGTCCATGAAAATGTGTAACAAATGAATATAAGTATGAAAGTGCTGCAGTTGACTGGAACAATTACATGCGATAAAAGAATGAGGATAAGGATTCTTAAAAATATTCTTGGGAAATGACATATGAGTATTATTGTTATTATTATATATTGCTGTTTATTTTTATATTCGTGCTTCACGATCTTGCCGAAATTATAGCTGAAATTCTGGCACAAATGTAAAATTGCCAAATATGGTTGAGGGCTGCCATAACAAAGAAGTATGACATAATTAAAAATCCTATTTTTACTATCTTAACTGAGAACCATTAGTAGGGTTCGCAGCAAGCTTAAGTGACATAGGTTGCCATGACAGTTTTTTAAATTGAATAATGCAATAAATACAAAGAACTATTTTTATTCATTTTAAAGCTTTACAGTTTAATATTTACCATCCCCCGAAGAAAAAAATTTTATCAATATTACGTTCTAATAATAACAACTTGCTTATCCTCCTCGTTCCACATACTGCTACAATCAACAAGTGAAACTTTGCTCAAGGTTTGAAACATTTCTCTTGATATTGCAACAAGTTCATGCTAGTTGATAACCTTTAGTTCAGATAAGGAGGACTATTTGTTAATGTACACTCTCAATTTTAAACAATCCTAGAGGAAGAAGTACATAAATTGAAGATCAGATGAATGAGATTGTTGCATATCTCCATGCTGGGACATTAAACATTTAAGGAACATCCTTCTCAATACTTTCATCAAATCCCTAACCATAAGGGCAGTTGCCGCATCTTGTTGATATTATAGGTCAGTTTGATTTATATTTTTTTACTTCCTGTGAAGTTCTGGGGTAAGGAATTTGTGTTGCATTGTAACATATTGTTCTGCACTCACTGTTATTACCTGATCATTTTTCTCAAAGAAATATGGGCAAATCACTCCAAAATTTGATACTTCACACCACACCTATAACCTTCAGTGAGTAAAATGTACACTCAAGCTGTATCAGACCAATAATGAAAATTTTGCTTACTGACGAATGAAAATAACTGGAAATGAGCTACATGATTTCATTATGACTTCAGTGTCATTGGTCAGGATTTCTAACATCCTTTCTGTAAAAGCTTGTCATTTGTTGTCAAACATAAGTGGTCCATTCTTATACAACAAGTTTGAAAGGATAAAAATGTAAGTCTGAATAAAAATATTCATAATTTGGTTTGAGATGTACAGAGCAAAGGAATGCCAGTACACTAAATGGCAAGTTAACTGTATTACTTGTTCATCATTTTCAGATGTCTGAACAGATCTTGTTCTTCCTCTTGTTCACATGCTGATCCTGATCTGATATTGTCCCCCTCAAATAAAATGATGCTGCCAGACAAACATGAAGATTAACACTAAAATGTTGACAGAATTGTCTTTGATGAAGTTCTCCATGAAGCACAATGCATAAAATACAGCTGAAACAGTCATCTCTTCCCACTCATGTGATACTGCGACTTTAGTGATGTTTGATACTACCTGGTGAAATGCTGAGAAATGTTAAGCAAAATTTTACTGATTGACTCTAGGAATGTGTGAACAGAAAAAGACAACACTTGCAACTAAATATTGGCATAACTTTTATTTTTATTCCAACAATGGCATATATTAAACTGTAAAACGACATTATGAAAAAAATGTGTTGTTTGTATTTATTATATTTTTTCTGCCTCACTTTGTATTTCATTTTTTGATATGTTTAATTTACATACCACTTAGGATGCCAAAAATACTGGCCAGCAGCCTAACCATTAGATTAAATTAAACAAAATGTTAATGTAATTTTATCATATCCACAGAAATAGCTTCTGGAAATTCATTAAGAAATAAAAAGAATAATGGACACAAATACAAATTTTCTCAATAAAATTTTTTTATCCTAATTTCTCAGTTGAGAGAATATAAATTTTCAATATTTTTCAGATGGAGAACATGTCCTGATTGCCTTAATACAGCCTTTCAATCACAGATTTTCACTCTGCTTAAAATTTTGCAGCATTTTTCTTGATATGGCAAATGTAATTTACAGCAAATAGCTTCCCTCTCCCCTCAAAAAATAAGAGAATAAACATGTAATGTAATTAAAATATTTAAAATTATAAAATGGAATAACATACCACACACAGTATGGACTGGATGAAAATGCCCGCATGCCTCACAAACTATAAGGTTCTTCTTTGGAAGCAATACTTTACCAAAACCCATTCTTCTAGTCATACGACGTTCTAAGGATCTTCTACTCTTTGGTACAGCCCATAAAAAAGCAGAATTAATTACACTATCTAAAATGGATTTTGAATTTGCTTTTTTTGATGTTGAGATGAGGTTACCATTACAACCATTGGTAACTATACAAAAATCTGAAAAAAATAAATAAACATAAATTAGTAATTTAAAATAAAAGGTTTTGGCTAAGCATACAAAAGTTATCTGTCTAAGGGGAAGTATGTCTTTGAGACAGTGATTTTAAAGACTGACTGGTTCACATTCGTGCATGGAGCAGTTCATCGTCAGCTAGGAGTGAACTACAAATACAGCTAACACAATGGTAATATTTTTACCAAATGACCACCATATAAAATCTCCATCTGAGAACAGTATATTAAATCCATTTTTACTACAGCAATCCATCATTATAACATCTTTTTCTCAATAAAATGTGTGTGGTCATTATAATGAGGATCAACCACACCAATATTTAAAAAGTTTATCTATTTATCCACTGATTTAAGAAAGAAGATAAGAAATTTAGTAATTTTTAGTTTAATAAAAAAAGCATAATAGGTAAGAAAACACTTTTTTGATAAGGTGCTATACAACAAAGTCCGAGATCAGGACTCGTTGGGGCTTCGTTGATTCCGGATTTGGGATTTTTTCAGATATTACATCATCAATTTAAGTCTAGTAAGATGGCAGGCAGAAATTATACAATTAAAAATATGAAATCGTAATTTATGAAATAAAAAGCACTTATGAACTAAAGGGGTATCAAAATTAATAAAAAAAAGCTTAATATTTATTTGCTTATTTTATTAAACATTTTTTTTAATGTAAGTTGTTTCGTTTTATGTACTAGTACTTTCTCCTTAATTCTATAAACAGACATAATTTCTTGTTCAGTTACAAAGTTCCACTGTTCAAGTCCTGTAATTGCTGTGCCGAGAATTCCGACTAACTAGTCAATCGAAATTTTTCCATTTTCAATAACCTCTCTGTCACTTTCTTCACTATCGGTAGCGGTATTTTCTGGATCTAGAACCATAGCTACAGATTTCACTGTTCGTTAATTGATTGATGATTGGGGCATCGTTATCGCAATGAAAAAATTTTGTTATATCATCTTCATTTATTACAGCTTCTCCACATTTCTTTACAAAATCCATTAACTGGAAAATTTCACCTTTGGTTTGTGATATACAAAAACCTTCAAATTCGCGGCTATCATCATCATCATCCTCACCATGAAATATGGTAGCTGGCCATAAATTATGCCAAGCATTTTTTAAAGTATCTAAAGACACATCCTCCCACGATCTTGCAATGCTCCATACAGCAGATTTTACGCTAAAATATTTCAATAATTCTTGAACAGTCTTGCCATTGTTCAAGAAATTTAACATAGATTTTAAAAATGCTACTTTGTATTTGCATTTCAGCGCATGCACTATTCCAATATCCATAGGTTGAATGATGGACGTACAATTTGGAGGAAAGAATGATACGGATACAATAGCTTTCACAAAAACTTTAAGTGAAGTATGAGCCAAACAGTTGTCTACAATCAAGACTATTTTTGAGTCACTGGGTAAAATAATCGAATTCAAATGTTGGCGAGATTCGGGTATAAAATGGTTTTCAATGATTCATTAACTCTTCTGTCATTCATGCTCTTTTATTTCCATGATATATTATGGGGGAAATCATTAACCCTTTAAATACTCAAGATCGTGTATGTTTTCCAATTACGAAGAGTTTTGTGAGTTCCTGCAGCATTTTTGCTTGCTAAAATTGTTAGTCTCGCTTTGGAATCTTTGCAGCCTTTTCTGTAGTTTTTCTGTAGTTTGCAGCCTTTTCTTCTTGCCACTTGCAGCCTTTTCTGTAGATGTTGCCAAGGTATTTTGAGGTACATATTGCCAGAAAAGACCACTTTCATCAGTGTTACAAATTTGTTCTGGAGATAATTTTTCACTAGTAATGAGTTCAATGAATTCATCTGCAAACAGTTTAGCAGCTTCAGTATCAGCTGAAACATTTTCACCTGAAATTTTTAATTGCCTTATACCATGTGATTTTTAAACTTGGTTAACCAACCTGTCGAATATGTGCACTCAATTTTTAAGTTCATTTCTTCATGAAATATTTTGGCTTGAGCCAGCAGCATTCGCCCATCAATGGCACGCCCTCACTGCGACGCTGTTCGACCCACTCAATCATTGCTTTGTCATGATTGTCACTTTTAACATAATGAACAATTTTTCTATTATTCATTGCAAGTAGGGTGTTGGAATCCACAAAAAATTCAATGAATGAAGTTCTTTTTTACTAAGTCTTATACAGTTGATTTTCCAATGCCATACTCCTCGCATAGTTTTGAGACAGCTATGCCTTTATCCATTGCAGCACTTTTTGTTTAATGGACATCAAAACATGCTTTCTCTTTGTAGATCCTTTGGCAGCTCCAGAATTAGAAACACTTTTTGACATAGTTGAAAGTTCAAGTTTTAATTTTTATAACATTGCTGTAATATTAACATTCTGCAAAAATTAATAAGTTGGATCAAAATCAGAAGATTAAAGAGCAGCACAGTCTGCTACATTAACTGAAATTCCTTAGACTCAGTTAAGAATTTTAGCCTAAAGTAATAGCATCCACTCTACGCTATTGGCTATGCAATGAAAGACAAAAGATTGGCAACGAAAGACAAGTTGTTCTGCTAAATTTTGTCTTGCTTCTATCGCGTACTGAATTATGCCTGAATTGTATTTGTTATTTATTATACCTACCTCTATTTCTTGCACATGCTTAAGGCTAATCTGAGTCCTGAATAAATGAACTCCCACAAATACTTAAGGCTTATCTAGGGCAGGCACTAGATACTGCCTGTGCAGTCTCTGCGGGTACTAAATTCTGATACAAAGCGCCTTCCTAGGTTCTAAAGTTCCATGGCCCTTAAATTTTGAATCCCAGTGAGTTCCCTAAATTATAAAAATTTTGTCATTCCTAAATTGTTTAGCTTGGTGCTTCTCAAAATTTGAAAAATATTGTCTTCTGTAAATTCTGCCGATACAAGCCAAGACGCCAGTTCTGGGTCTATGTGAATAACATATCAGTTATTCTTACTTCAAATAGCAGTAAACATAATTTTTTGGCCTTTGAGTTTCATTAACAATATCTATTTTTAGCATATGAAAAGAAATTTTTGTTAATTTTTCTCCCTCTTCAATATTTCTTAGTGCATTCAACTTAAATTTGTAATCATCGCCAAGAACAATGTTAGCATAAAAGGTTGCCATACTTTTGTTATTCAATCACTA
This sequence comes from Stegodyphus mimosarum, assembly GCA_000611955.2. Classification (NCBI taxonomy): domain Eukaryota; kingdom Metazoa; phylum Arthropoda; class Arachnida; order Araneae; family Eresidae; genus Stegodyphus; species Stegodyphus mimosarum. The sequence goes on along the minus strand of KK120529.1, from coordinate 2,130 downwards.
ATATATAAAAAAATGTTTAGACATCACTGCATGAGTTATTACTAAAGCTGTCATATTGATAAACATGCGGTGATGAAAGCAAATTATAATAAATAATGATTCACCGGGGTCGGCATCAGGGATATAAAATCCTAGTAGGTGTAAAATCAGCAGCGACATTCCTAAGTAGAATGTTTCGGTTTGTGATGTATGCCAAGCAGATATGCAGCTACAATACCAAATTATTAATCTCATAAATTTAAGCTTAAATGATTGTTTCTTCAATAGTGGGGTATTTTATTTAGTGCCTAAGTGAAATTAAGAACCGGAATTCTCCAGATGTTTTATAAAAAAAAAAAAAAAAAGTTTGTGGCTTTGAAGTCCGGATTTTGATTCAAAATAAAAAATATACAATTCATGCCACTGATGAACCTAAACATTACGGCTAAAATAGCTCTTCTATTATTGACTTTTTTCTATCCAACAATCTTGACTATAATTGCTAAATTTCTGTTATTCCAGCTCTCTCATCTGACCATAATCCCATCCTTTTTGAAATCAGCATAAATAGTTACTTATCTTCACTGGGCAGGAGTATTGGTGTCACAGACTGGAAGAAATTCACAAGAATCATTTCAGATACCATTCATGGAAATCCCAAAATCATCAATGAAGGCAATATTGAGTCTGAAATCAAGAAGTGTACCACCTATATTCAATATGCTGTCAATTTCTCTAACAATAAATTCATCAGTTCCCATCATTTTCTTCCTCTTCCAGCCAGCATGAGACAAAAAAATTAAATGCAGAAATCGTATTAGGAAAAACTGGCAAAATACATGAGACCCAAGTCTCAAAACACAACTGAACGTTCTTCAACGTGACATCAAAAAGGACATTAGTAACTTCAAGACAGAATGCTGGCGAAACTTCCTCAATTCTCTCGCAACTGAAGATAATTCTCTTTTGACATCGCTAAGAAATTTAAGAAATCCTTTAAGCAAATTCTGCCATGTCATGGTACCAACGGAATGGCTACGCAGACAAAGATAAAGCTAACACCTTTGCAGATTTACTAGAAGAAATGTTTAATCCCAATACTAGCCCCTTACAATAACAATCATATCTCCAAGGTTAATGAAACTCTTAGCACCTTCTTAAAAATCCCAGGTCCTTTGAACTTTACATTCCTCGTCACACCTAAGTTGATTGCCGATTATAATAGCTCCTTAAAACCCAAAAAAGCTCCAGGTGTTGATGGTATTTTTACCAAAGCGCTGAAACATCTTCCTATCAGTGCTATCACTTGTAATATAAATATAAGATTATAACCTGTATTATCAAATTCTCTTACTTTCCTAATATATGGAAATATGCCATCATCGTCATCTTCCCCAAATCGCATCAAAATTCAACGTTTCCACAGAACTAGCGCCAATTAGACTCCTCCTTCAACTTTCTAAAATAGCTAAAAAAAATTATTCTGTATCATCTTGATCAAATTATTCCACAGAGCTCCTACATTCCAGAAGAACAGTTTGGCTTCCATCATCTTCATAGTACTAATCACCAGCTGCTTCGTGTCATCAAGTATATTACTGATGGTTTCAATTGTAAGTTCCCAACAACATTTTTTTCTACTTCTAAAGTTTACAAACACCCTGTTCTTTATGCATCCGCAAAATAGCTCAACTTAATTGCAATAAATAAATAAAGTGCTCTGGCAACAAGGAATTAAATGCACTTGTTTAAATACTCAGAATAAGCAATACCACATTTATTCCGAACAGCCTATGACTGTTACCATCAGTTGATATGCAGTGATGCACCATAAAATAACATACAATAATTTACGACTCAAATATGTATGTAAAAATGCAAGATAAACTTGAGTATTAAAGTTCAATGATGACCACTTCAAACTATCGAAGTCCGATGATGGACACTTCAAACTAAGTCCAATGATGGACACTTCAAACTAAGTCCAATGATGGACACTTCAAACTAAGTTCAATGATGGACACTTTAAACTAAGTCCAATGATGGACACTTCAAACTAAGTAAGGAATAGTAAATTGAGTTTAGAAAACAGAAAATTTTTGCACAGTTATATTAAAATTTGCAACGATGCAAAACACATTTTCGTATGCT